>PVHP010002736.1:55000-85735 GCA_004024765.1 Zapus hudsonius | reverse complement strand
TTCTTCCCTCCCTTCCTTCAGGAAGGGTCTCACTCTTGCTCAGGCTGACCTGGAACTCACTCTGTAGTTAGCAATCCTGAGTGCTGGGATTAAAGGTGTGCATCACCATGACTGGTTTGTCTCATCCCCCCTGCCCCCCACCACCAGGGTCTCACTCTAGCCCAGGCTGATCTGGAATTCACTATATAGTCTCAGGGTGGCCTCAAACTCACAGCAATCCTTCTTCCTGGGATTAAAGGTGTGTGCCAACATGCCCAGCAGTCTCTTTTCTAATGGTGAAGCTTTTCTTAGATGTTTGCTGATTTGCTTAATTTTTTAAAATGGGGCACTAAAATTTTATTTGTTGTTCTGTGATCACAAGTAGTACTTGCTGTCTTAAGCTCTGGGTGCTAGAGGTTTTTACTAAGTTATCTTTGATGTCATTATTTGTAGGGTTTTTTTTCTTAGGCTAATTAGATTCCCAAGAGAAGTTATCCAGTCTGTTGCCTACAGAGTATAAGCCTATTATTTTGTGAGCCAAGGGAATAGAAAAGCACTTAGCGTTTCAATATACAAAAGTTTTAGAGACATTATTTCATCATCCTGTTTTCAGAATGGTTGTCCAGGCTCTCAGTCATCCGTTCACCTCTAGAAAATTTCATCTTCTGCTAAATGAAAAATCATCCAGTAGTATGGAGTAAAGAGGTGTGGAAATTTGGGAAACGTGTTAGTTTTTCATTATGCAAGCTTAGTGACAGTCTTGTATTTAGCTTTGCTTTCACCTGTATTTTCAATAGTACTTGGGAGTGCATTTCCTGAGGGGTGTAGGCCAAGGTTCTTTCCATGCTAATGGCTCTTTTGGTTCCTAAATCAGTTACTGAGTGTCCTATATTCTAGCCTTTGGAAATTGTGTTGCTATGGTTTTGGTTTCCTATTTTGTTCTTGTAAGTTAACATCTTAAAAAAAGAGTATTAAAAAAAAGGAGTATTTACTAACACTTATTAGGGTTTTGGTAGGACTTGGAAAAATGTGTGTGTGTGTGTGTGTGTGTGTGTGTGTGTGTGTGTGTGCATGTGTGTGTGTGTGTTCAGGTTCAGCACACACATACCTTGATGTGTGGTACAAATGTGGAGGTCAGAGGACAACTTTTGGGTTGGTCCTTTCCTTATTTGAGGCAGGGTTTCCCTCTTTGGTTCTTGCTCTGCTCTTTGCTGGGCTCACTGAGCATCTAGGAAATTCTCCTGTTTTTGTGGGTGCTGGGATTACAGCAGCCCATCATGGCTTCTAGTTCTTTATTTATTATTTTGTTTTTTAACTTTTTATTGATAGCTTCCATAATCATAGATTATAAACTATTATGATTCCCTCTCCACCATCTCCCATATTTCTTCCCCCTCTCAATTAGTCTCTGTTTTGCTTCAGTGTTACATTTTTTTCCTCCCATAATGTGTAGGTATTATCAGGCATTTCGAAGTCATGAATATTAAGGCCATTTTGTGTCTGGAAATTTGCATTGTAAGCAGTCCTACCCTTCCTTTGGCTCTTATAATCTTTCCACCACCTCTTCTGCAATAGACCCTGAGCCTCGGGAAGTATGTAGAGATGTCCCAGTGCTGAACACTCCACTATCATTTCTTTTCAGCATTATGGTGTCTTTTTCATTATCACAGTGGTCACAGCCATCTGAAAAAGAGAGGCATCTCTAGACAAGAGTGAGAGTAGCATTATCATGTGGGTATGCTCATTAACAAAAAAGTGTTTGTATGGAAGTTTAGCCAGACAACAGCCTATGTTACTCCCCTAGGGATCATGACCTCCCCCACCATAGGTCTTCAGTACCAGGCATGCTTTCCCTCCTGTGGAGCAGGCCTCCAGTCCAATTAGAGAGCACTTGGTTTCCCCCACAATAGATGTGCCACTATTTCCCCAGTTGGCACATTTGGCCTGGGTGGCCAGTCTTAAGGCTTGCAAGATCCACTGTTCACCACAGTTGATGACTTCTCTCTCTCATAGGGCTGCATGCAGCCATAGCTTTTTCCAGCTTTCTGTCAGCTGGTTAACAGAGAGGAGGGTTCCTGCTCAGCTGCAGCTTGATTTCTCAGTGACCTGCACCCAAGCATATGTGATCTTCAGCATTAGGGTCTTACTGTCTCATTCTAGTGGGCAACCAAGAGCTTTGACAACGGCCTGTAATGATTTGGGGGGGGGGGCTCAGGAACTTCCATGGCCAACAACTCACTATATTTTGTTTTTTGAGGCAGGGTCTGGCTCTAGCCCAGGATGACTTGGAATTTACTATATAGTCAAGTTTCAGGCTGGCTTTGAACTCACAGGGATCCTTCCTAGTGCTGGGATTAAAGGCATGTGCTACCACACCTGGTTTCCAGTTTTTTTAAAGTGGGACTGGGAATCAACCTCAAATACTCTGGCTTAAGCAACTTTTATCCACTGAACTCTCATAGCTCCCAAGTTAATTTTTGTATTTGTTGTGAGGTGGAGATTCAACTTTTGTGTGGTGCTAGGGATCAACCCTGATCCTTTAGCCGGCTAAGCAAGTGCTGAGCCACACCTCAGTCCTCAATTTCATTCTTCTGCAGATGTGCAGATTATCTGTTTATCTCAGCACCATTTGTTGGAGATAGATTTTTTTTTTTGTTTATATGTTTGTGATTGAACCTAGAGCCTTACACATGCTACTTCAGTGTTTTACCTGTGTTATATTCTTATCCCTCTTCAGTTGGCCATGGCTCATTGTGGTACTGCATATATATACTCCCCAAACTCTGGAGGTAGAGGCGGGAGGATTGAGAGTTTGAGGCCAGCTTTGTCCACATAGTGAGTTGGAGATCTGACTAAGGCCACTTAGCCAGACCCTGAACCAGTATATCTATGAGTATAGCTCAGTGGTAGAACACTTGTCTAACACATATGTGAGACCCTGTTTTTCCACCAGATCAGTTAGCCCTAAATATTTAAGTTTCTGTTTCTACTCCATTGTTCCATACATCTCTCCTTATTAGTATCACAACTATTTTTTTAAAGTGCAATGTCTCATTCTAGCTTAAGCTGACCTGGAACTCACTTTGTAGCCCAGGCTGGCCTCAAACTCATAGTGATTTTCTGAATGCTGATATTAAAGGTGTGAGCCACCATGCCCAGTTTCCACACTGTTTTGATACTATTCTGTATGTTTTTTATTTTACTTAATCATTTTTCTTTTTTTTAATTTTATATAGCTTTGGATCTTACTTAGTTTAAGTTTCAAATTGGAGACTATACATTTTAGCAACATCTCCCAGTTCACAAGTAAAGAAGTTCTATCATTTATTTAGTTCTTTTTTTAAAAAATTTATTGTCCATAATGAGTTAGAACATTTAGTGGGCAAACAATGAGTTGTTATCCCCAATTCCCCGCTGCCCTCCCCTCCCCCCTCCACTGGATAACCTCCTCCATGGGTAGTCTGGATCAGTCCTTGTGACAGGGGACCATGGATAGCCTAGTTATTCAGCCAGGTTCTCCTGGCCATGCCTCTGGATAATCTCCTCCACCACGGCTCTCACAATCTTTCCGCCCCCTCTTCTGCATAGTTCCCTGAGTCGTGGTAGATGAGTATTAAGGCTGCTTTAAGGTTGTGAGCTTAGGGGTCTTTGTGTCGAAATCGTTGGTTTGTCTCACTGGCTTATCCTGTGTTGATTTAATGGCTGTGGCTGTGGGCCCCTTGTTCATCCCGTCATTCTCTGCGGGGTTCCATTTGGATCCTCCACGATATGACTGGTGGGTCCTCTCTTGCCAGAATCTCAGCTATCGGCCTACGGTCGGTTGGTAGGGTTAGATGGGCCCCAGCTCTCTCGTTGCATCTGCTTCTGGCGAGCACGGTCCTCGATGGAAGCTTCCACTGGTGAGAATTGTGTGCTGGGAGGTATCTGCGGCTCAGAGCGTGACTGCAGCTTATGTCCACGACCTGGATCTCTGCTGAAAACCCTGACCCTTGTTTCCCGAGGGACGTGGCGTGTCTGCTAGTCAGCCATCTTGAACCGGAAGCCTCTATTTAGTTCTTTAGTGTTAGTAGTCAGCTTTCTTGTTGCTCAGAAAGAACCCATCCAAAAGGCAGCTTTTGGAGGAAATGGATTTATTTTGGTTTACAGACTTGAGGGGTAAACTCCATCACGGCAGGGCAAATGATGGCATGAACAGAGTGGACATCATCTGTGCCACAATACTGGAAACAGGGACAGGAAGGTGTGTCAAAAACTGGCTAGAACCAAAAATAAATAAATAAACAAATCTAGCTGGGTGTGGTGGTACATGCCTTTAATCCCAGCACTCAGGCAGAGGTAGGAGGATCACCATGAGTTCAAGGCCACCCTGAGACTACATAGTGAATTCCAGGTCAGCCTGGGCTAGAGTGAGACCCTACCTCGAAAAACAAAACAAAACAAAAAAACTGGCTAGAGGAAGCTGACTATAACCCCCATAAGCCTGCTTCCAACAAGGTCATGAATATCAAGGCTATTTTGTGTCTGGAAACTTATCTTGTGAGCAGTCCTACCCTTCCTTTGGCTCTTACAATCTTTCTGCCACCTCTTCTGCAATAGATCCTGAGCATTGGGAAGTATGATAGAGATGTCCCAGTGCTGAACACTCCACTGTCATTTCTTCTCAGCACTATGGTGTCTTTTTTGTTATCCCAGTGGTCACCGCCATCTGGAAAGAGAAGCTTCTCTAGCCACAAGTGAGAGTAGCATTATTATATGACTGTGTTCAATTTTTTAAAAGTGCTTATAAGGTAGTTTGGTGGGCCTAATATATGTATTTATCCAGCACTCGGGAGACAGAGGTAGGAGGATTGCAGTGAGTTTGGGGCCAGCCTGAGACTACATAGTGAATTCCAGGTCAGCCTGGACTAGAGTGAGACCCTACCTCGAAAAACCAAAATAAATAAATAAATAAATAAATAAATAAAAAATCACACATACTTGAGCCAGGCATGGTGGCGCATGCCTTTAATCCCAGCACTCGGGAGGCAGATGTAGGAGGATCGCCGTGAGTTCAAGACCACCCTGAGACTACAGAGTGAATTCCAGGTCAGCCTGGACTAGAGCGAGACCCTACCTCAAACCCCCCCCCCAAATATATATATATGTATATGTATTTATCCAGACAACAGCAAGCATTACTCTCCTAGGGCTCATGACCTCACCCACAATAGGCTTTTGACTAGGTCTTCAATAACAGGCATGTGATCCCTCCTGTGGAACAGGCCTCCAGTTCCATTAGAGAGCTGTTGGTTTCCCCCATATCAGATGTGCTACTATTGCACCAGTTGGCACATTTGGCCTTGCCTCTTAAGTCTCCCCTCTCCTCCCTCCCTATATAGCCCCTTTCTAGCTTTCTGGCCTCAACTACTGACTTTTACTCCAACTCACATACAACTCTAAACATTTGTAGCTAGGATCTACATATGAGAGAGAACATGTGGCATTTAGCTTTCTGGGCCTGGGCTACTCAATATAATCCTCTCCAGATCCATCCATTTCCCTGCAAGTTTCATAATTTCATTTTTCTTTACCACAGAATAGAACGCCATGATATAAATGTTACACATCTTCATTATCCATTCATCAGTTGAGGGACATCTAGGTTGATTCCATTCCTTAGCTATTGTAAATAGAGCCGCAGTAAACATGTACGAGCAAGTATCTCTAAGGTGGTGAGTAGAGTCCTTAGGATATATGCCAAGGAGCTAAATCATATGGTAAATCTGTTTTCAGCTGTCTCAGGAACCTCCACACTGTTTTCTACAATGGCTGTACTAGTTTAGTTTAAAACTACTCTGAGATTCTATTTAAATCCTGTCAGAATGGCTATTATCCAGAAAACAAATGACAATAAATGCTGGTGAGGATGTGGAAAAATAGGAACCCTTCTACACTGTTGGTGGGAATATAAACTGGTACACCTTCTGTTTTTTTTTAAATTTTGGAAGGATTACTGCTGGTTTCTATAGTGTATTTTGATCATATTTATACACATTATCTTCTCTTGCTCCCCCTGTTGCTAAACCTTTTCTTTTCCCAACTAGTCCACCTTCTATTTTATTTTAATTAATTTATTTTTTGGTTTTTTTCAAAGTAGGGTCTCACTCTAGCCCAGGCTGACCTGGAATTCACTATGTAGTCTCAGGGTGGCCTTGAACTCATGGTGATCCTCCTACCTCTGCCTCCCGAGTGCTGGGATTAAAGGCGTGCGCCACCATGCCTGGCCCACCTTCTATTTTATACCTAATCCTGTGTTTATGTGTATGTGACCCACTGAGTTAAATTAGTGTTGCTTGCATGAGCATGGCTGTAGTTATTTATTGGAGCATGGGCAACTTGAAGTCAATGTGAACCATGGCTACACTACTAAAGGAAGTGACTCCTTTCCCCAAGCCACCATTAATTACCGATAGTTCCTCAGGGAGGGGTGGGGTTTCCTTACCCCATCTATGATGGAATGTTGATGGACCCAATATTGTGCAGATTTTATGCAAATAACCACAGCAGCTGTGAGTCCATGAGTGCAACAGCCAAGACAATACAAGACTGTATTCTACAGCACTCTTTCTGATACTCTGGCTCTTGTATTCTTTTTAAGCTTTTTATTTACAACACCTTTAAGTATAGACAATATATTGTGATCATAATTTCCTCCTATTACCCTTCCCTTTTCCTGGATTCCCCCTCCACTAAATCCCCTCTTTCCAACTAGATTCTCTTTTTTTTTTTAAATTTTATTATTTGCACTTTGGTTATTTTTTTTTTCTTCTTTTTTTTTTTTGTCTTATTTCTCTTTTGTTTTCATGGCATTATTTTTTACCCTCCTATTATGCAGACTTCTTGTTGGTTACGTCAGCCACTGTGAGGTCATGAATATCGTGGCTCCTTTGTGCCTGGAATGCAGTATTGCAAAGCACTCCTCCCCTTCTTTTGGCTCCTATACTTTTAAAAAAATATTTATTTGCAAGAAGGAGATGGGGGGGGGGGAGAATGAGAATGAGAAAATTGGCATGCCTCCAGCCACTGCAAATGAATTTCAGATGCATGCATCTGGCTTTATGTGGGCATTGGGGAATCAAACTGGGATTGTTAGACTTTGCAGGCAAGTGCCTTAACCACTGAGCCATCTCTCCAGGCCTCTTATACTCTTTTAAAAATATTTTTATTAACTTTTTAATTTTTAAATATTTTTATTTGCATGCAGAGAGGAGGGAGGGAGGGAGGGAGGGAGGGAGAGAGAGAGAGAGAGAGAGAGAGAGAGAGAGAGAGAGAGAAGAGAGAAGAGAGACAAAGAGAATGGATGTGCCAGGGCCTCTATTCGCTGCAAGCAACTCCAGATGCATGTGCCACTTTGTGCCTCTGGCTTGACATGGGTACTGGGAAACAAACTTGGGTTGTTAGACTTTGCAGGCAAGTGCCTTAACCACTAAGCCATCATTCCAGCCCTTATGCCCATATATTAATACTGGTCTCACTTTTGGTTAGAGAAGCTTCTCTTTTTAGATGACAGTGACAGATGGGGTGACTCAAAACTCACAAAAGTGTTGAGAAGAAGTGACATCTCTAACAACCCCCTCAAGTCTCAGAAACCATTGCAGAAGAGGTGAATGAAAAAAATTAAGAGCTAGGCTGGAGAAATGGCTCAGTGGTTAAAGGCACTTTTTTGCAAAGCATAATGGCCTGGGTTTGATTCCTCAGTACCCAGTATTCAGTACTTAGTAAAGTCAGATGCACAAAGTGGTGCATGTGTCTGGATTTCCTTTGCAGTGGCAGGAGGCCTTGGCATGCCCGTACACTCACTTATTTTCTCTCTCAAAAAGTAAAAAAGGCTAGGAGTTAATTAAGGTGCTTGCCTGCAAAGCCTACAACAACCTGGGTTCGATTCTCCAGTATCCACATAAAGTCAGATGTACAAGGTGGCACGTGCATCTGGAGTTTGTTTATAGCAGAATGGTTCCTGGCATGCCTATTCTCTCTGTCTGTCTCTCTTTTATCCCTCTCTGCTTACAAGTAAATAAATAAAAATATTTTTAAATATATGGGCATAAACATAAGTATTTAGAGGATAGTTTGGTGGGTGTAATATATCCATTTAGCCAGAAAACAGTAGTAGTATTCCCTCCTAGGGTTTATGATTTCCTAAGCCATAGGCTTTTCATTATGTTTTTAGTACCAGATGGAAATTCTCTTCTGTGGAGTGGGCCTGAAGTCTAATCAGAGAGCAGTAGGTTTCCTCTATAACAGACATAACATCATTGTACCAGTCAGTACATTTGTGCTGGCTGGGCAGCCATTAAGCTTGCAGGGTCCACTGCTGGTGACTTTTCTCCCCCACAGGCTGCATAGCTCTTTCCAGCATCCTAACAGCTCAGCTCCAGCTTGATTTCTCAATGACCTGCAGCCCAAGTATGTGGAGTTTTCAGAATAGGGTCTTACCATTTAGTTCTGATGGGCAACCAAGAGCCCTGACAATAGCCTTTAATGTTTCAGGGCATCAGGGGCTCCCTAACCAACAACTAGTTAGAAGGTATCCCATCCCTGACACTGAAATTTTCTTGTAACATCTATGGCTTCTAGGGACAATTTACCCATCCCACAGAGTACTTCTGCCCAAACATTCATTCATTTATTCTCTCTCTTTTTCTCTCTCTCCCTCTCTCTAAACATATTATTTAGCTAGCGAAAAGCTAGGTTTTCATATGGTTAGTTCATAACATCTTTGATTTTGATTAACCCTCCTTCTGCACCCTCCCCTCTTCTGTGCCCTTCCCAGACACTACTTTAGTCCATTTCTTCCCCAGTATTCTGCCCCTCTACCTACATATCTACTATACCCTCCACTTAAGCTCTCCCCTCTCCTTCCTCCCTCACGGGCCTTGTCTGGCCTTTACTACTGACTTTTAATCCAATTTACATACAAATCTAAACACTTGAATCTAGGATCTGCATAAGTGGAGGTTGGCTTTCTGAGCCTGAGTTCTTCATTGAGTATAATCTTTCCCAGATTCATAAAACTTTTTCTGCCCCCTCTTCTGTAATGTTCCCTGAGTTTTGCAGAGAATGATACTCAGCAGTTTTAACACACCATTAGTTTATGGATGTCTTTGTTTGGTTAACAAATGAACCATTTAGAAACTTTGGTTGCAGCTTGATTCAATTTTTTAATTCCTGCCTTAATTTCCTCAGTGCTGGGGTTATAAGTATGCATCACCATACTGGGTTTATGTTTTTGCCTTTCTTTTTTGTGTAGAAATTCTACCATGACAAATTATTTTATATTGTCTAATTTTTCTTTTGCTTGCTTGTGTGTTGTTATTGTGATAAATGCTTGTTGTGGTAAGGCTAACATGTAATATAGTCTTAGCATAGCTATGTTACTGCATGATAAACACAATGCTTTGCCATCAATTTGGATAACCAACTAACAACAACACTGCGAACCTCCTACCTCTGCCTCCCTGAGTGCTGGAATTAAAGGCATGCACCACCAAGCCCAGCATAAGGTATCTTTTTAAAGTTACTTGTCTGTACCCTTGTGGGACAATAACCATGGACAGTATATAATTGAGTATGCTGTGCTGCAATCTAATTTTATTTTTGGACACCAGAATTTGAATCACATCATTATATGTTAAAAAACAGTTTTTAAAAAGTATTCTTAGTTTATAG
Organism: Zapus hudsonius; assembly: GCA_004024765.1. Taxonomy (NCBI): domain Eukaryota; kingdom Metazoa; phylum Chordata; class Mammalia; order Rodentia; family Dipodidae; genus Zapus; species Zapus hudsonius. The sequence goes on along the minus strand of PVHP010002736.1, from coordinate 76,048 downwards.
ACCATACAAAAACAGGTGGTAGGCCAGATTTAGCTCACAGGCTGTATTTTGACAACCTCCTGCTTTACTGTTAGGTTACTTGATTACGATCTGCTTGCCTGGGTCCTCTGGTGGCTAACAGAACATAAGACAAATCTTGAAATGGTCAAGCTTCTGAAGCATCATGAGTGTGAGAATTCTAGAGTTGGGAACCCGGCCTATGACTTGATTATAGTGAGATGATAGTGGCTGCTGCTATCATTTTCAGAGTTTGGACTTTGGTGACACAGGAAAAAGACAAGGCAGCACTTTTGTGCTTTTTTTTTTTTTTGGTCATGTCTTTTAACACATTTAAAAAAATATTTATTTATGAGAGCTAGAGCAAATGAGAATGGGTACACAGGGCCTCTAGCCATAGCTAATGAACTCCAGATGCATGCACCTCTTGTGCATCTGGCTTTACATGAGTCCTGGGGAATTGAACCTGGGTCATTAGGCTTTGCTGGCCTAAGACTCTCATTGTAGCCTAGCCTGGAACTAGTGATCCTCCCAACTTGGCCTTCTAAGAGTTGGGATTCAGGCATGTACCACCATGCCTGGTGGGAAGGAGAACACTTTCCTTGAATCTACTTTCACTTAAGTTTAATGTGAAAATCCCAAATGAAGCTCAATATATATTCTTATAATCATTTTATAATTCTTTGTTTTTTAGAACTACAGATAATTATTTTATAACAGCATTTTCAGACCGTATTTTCTGATTATAGTTTTGGAAAATAAGGGAGTAAATAAAAAATCACATAATTACATAGGTCAATATGTAATTCTGCAACAATAACTAGATGCATTTTTTTAAAAAAAGGTTTTTTTGCCAGGCTTGGTGGTGCATGCCTTTAATCCCAGCGCTCTGGGAGGCAGAGGTAGGAGGTTCACCATGAGTTCAAGGCCACCCTGAGACTACAGAGTGAATTCCAGGTCAGCCTGGGCTAAAGTGAGACCCTACCTCGAAAACAAAAAAAAAGTTTTTTTTTTCTTTTGAAGATGAAGTCTGACTGTGTAGCCCAGGTTGACCTAGAACTCACACTATATAGCCTGTAGCCCAGACAAGTCTTAGTCATAGTAATCCTCCTGCCTTTGCCTTTGAGTGCTGAGATTATAAGCATGAGCCACCATGATCAACCTAGTCTTTTTAAAAATTTATTTCGTGGGGCTGGAGAGATGGCTCAGCAGTTAAGGCACTTGCCTCCAGTGCCTAAGGACCTGGGTTCAATTCCCCAGTACCCACATAAACCAGACCCACAAGGTGGTGGCCCTGGTGCGTGCGTTCTCTCTCTCTCTCTCTCTCTCTCTCTCTCTCTCTCTCTCTCTCTCTCTCTCTCTCTCTCTCTCTCTGTATCTCTCTGAAATGAATAAATAAAATTTGAAAATGAATAAATAAAATATTTTTAAAAATTTATTTCGTGTGTGTGTGTGTGTGTGTATTTGTGCGCGTGCATTCTTGCCTGCCTGCCTGCCTGTCTGTCTGCACTAGGGTCCCTTGCTGCAGGCGTGTATGCCAGATGCTTGGACCACTTTTTGCATATGGCTTCATGTTGGGGTGTTTAGGGGATTGAACCCAGACCAGGTTTTGTAAGCAAACACCTTTAAACACTGAGCCGTCTCCTCAGTCCCCACAACAACTCTTTAGTAGATCTAACTATATACATTTGGGTTTTCATTTTTTTCTCTCAGAATTATTATTTATGTTCTCATCTAGTAATTTATATATCTGAATGTTCCAATTTTTTTCTTTTGTTGACTTTTTGTTTTTGCCTTCCCTCCCATAGATCTTGAGCCAGATGATTGTGCATCCATTCACATCTTTAATGTAGAGCCACCTTCATCTACTTTAAACTCACCAGTTGGCTTACCACATCATGGAATACCGTCTCACTCTTCTGTTTTGTCACCATCATTTCAGCTCCAAGGTCATAAAAACTATGAAGGAACTAGTAATATTTCTGAATCTAAATACAGCCCATTAGGTGGTCCCAAACCCTTCGAGTGCCCAAGTATTCAAATTACATCCATCTCTCCTAACTGTCATCAAGAAGCAGATGCACATGAAGATGACCTACATATAAATGACCCAGAAAGGGAATATTTGGAAAGGCCTTCTAGAGATCATCTCTATCTTCCTCTTGAGCCATCCTACCGGGAATCTTCCCTTAGTCCCAGTCCTGCCAGCAGCATTTCTTCTAGGAGCTGGTTCTCAGATGCATCTTCCTGTGAATCTCTCTCACACATTTATGATGATGTGGACTCAGAGTTGAATGAAGCTGCTGCTCGATTTACTCTTGGCTCCCCTCTCACTTCCCCAGGTGGCTCTCCAGGAGGCTGCCCTGGAGAAGACTCCTGGCACCAGCAATATGGACTTGGACACTCCTTGTCACCTAGGCAATCTCCTTGCCACTCTCCTAGATCCAGTATCACTGATGAGAATTGGCTGAGCCCCAGACCAGCCTCAGGACCCTCATCAAGGCCCACTTCCCCCTGTGGTAAACGGCGGCACTCCAGTGCTGATGTCTGTTATGCTGGTTCCCTTTCTCCCCATCACTCACCTGTTCCTTCTCCTGGTCACTCCCCTAGGGGAAGTGTAACAGAAGATAACTGGCTTAATGCTTCTGTCCACAGTGGATCAGGCCTTGGCCCTGCACTTTTTCCATTTCAGTACTGTGTAGAGACTGATATCCCTTTGAAAACAAGGAAGACTTCTGAAGATCAAGCTGCCATACAACCAGGAAAATTAGAGCTTTGCTCAGATGATCAAGGGAGTGGATCACCATCCCGGGAGACTTCAATAGATGATGGCCTTGGATCACAGTATCCTTTAAAGAAGGATTCATCTGGTGGTGACCAGTTTCTTTCAGTTCCTTCACCTTTTACCTGGAGCAAACCAAAGCCTGGTCACACCCCTATATTTCGGTGAGTTGATGGAACTTGCTGTTGATATTTTTTCATGCTTATAAGTCATTGGTACCATATAATTATATTATCTTTTCATAATGGTTTGACTGTCTTCCCTCTGCTGTCCTCTTGTTCTCTTCCCTTCTTCTGCCTCTCCCCTTCCTTGTCCTTCCTTCTCTTCCTTTTTCAAAAAATAAATTTTAAGATAGGCGTTAATCCCAGCACTTGGGAAGCAGAGATGGAGGATCAATGTGAGTTCGAGGCCAGCCTTGGACTACAGAGTGAGTGCCAGGTCATCCTGGGCTAGAGTGAAATCCTGCCTCCAACAAACAAAATAAATAAATAAATTTTAGTCAGGTGTGATGGGTGGCAGTCTGGAGGTTATACTGGCTTAGACGGAGACCCTGCCTTAAAAACAAAACTATTGGCCAAATAACTTAGAAGTCCGTTTTTATTTAAGTCTTAAAAATGTTTTTAAGTAGTCTAAAGTTATCATGTTAAAAGTATATAGCCAGGCATGCTGGTACATGCCTTTAATCCCAGCACTTGGGAGGCAGAGGTAGATGGATTGCCATGAGTTTGAGGCCATCCTGAGACTACATAGTGAATTGCAGGTCAACCTGGGCTAAAGAAAAATCCTATCTCAAAAAGCCAAAAATAAAAAATAAATAAAAAATAAATTGGGAGGCAGAGGTAAAAGGATTGCTGTGAGTTCAAGGCCATCCTGAGACTACATAGTGAATTCCAGGTCAGCCCAGACTAGAGAGAAACCCTACCTTGAAAAACAAAATAAAACAAAAAAAAAAGTGATGAATTGCAGATAATAATAAATGACATGTAAGGATCCTAGAAGAATTTTATCTAGAAGAGCTTATAAATAGTAGGTTATAGTATGGTTTATATTACTAATAAAAGTAGTTGTGAATGAGCATATTTTTTGGTTAAAGATTTTTGATGCCTTTTTAAAAAAATATTCCTTTTATTTTTTTAAAAAAATATTTTATTCATTTTTAAGCAGAGAGATACAGAGAGAGAGAGAGAGAGAGAGAGAGAGAGAGAGAGAGAGAGCACCAGGGCCACCACCTTGTGGTTCTGGCTTACGTGGATCCTGGGGAATTGAACCTGGGGCCTTAGGCACTGGAGGCAAGTGCCTCAACCACTGAGCCATCTCTCCAGCCCTCCTTTTCTTTTTTTTAAAAAATATTTTATTTATTTATTTTCTAGCAGAGAGATACGGGGGGGGGGGACAGAGAGAGCACCAGGGTCTGGCTTATGTGGGTCCTGGGGAATTGAACCAGGGGCCTTAGGCACTGGAGGCAAGTGCCTTAACTGCTGAGCCATCTCTCCAGCCCTTTTTTTTTCTTGAAGTAGTATCTCTAGCCCAGGCTTTTTGATGTAATTTTAATGCTGCTATGTGGTAACACTGACCTTGCTTTCTGCAGCAGAATCACCACAGAGAGCAGCATTCACTTTCCTGAGGTGGAGTCCTGCTGACAGAAAATAAGCATTTCCCTCCCTCCCTCTCCCTTTCTTTACTTTTCTATTTTTTCTTGGGAGAGGGTCGTACTCTAGCCCACACTGATTTGAAACTTATTCTGTAGCCCAGTCTGGCTCTGAACTCCTAGCAATCCTTCTACTTAGCCTCTGGAGTGCTGGGATTAAAGGCATGAGCCACCATGACCAGCTAAGCATATTATTAAAAAAATTATTGATTGTACTGAAGAGATGGCCCAGTGGTTAAATACACTTGCTTGCAAAATCTGATGGCCTGAGTTCAAATGACCAGTACCCACATAAAACCAGATGCACAAGGTGGAACATGTGTCTGGAGTTCATTTCCAATGGCAAGAGGCCATGGCATGCCTATATTCTCTCTCTGCTTGTAAATAGTACATAAAATAGTAAAATTGCTTAAAATATGTTTATTTGTGTGTGTGTGTGTGTGTGTGTGTGTGGTTGTGTGTGTGTGTGTGTGTGTGTGTGTGTGTGTGTGTGTGTGTGTAAGTCAGAAGACTGCTGTTGCAAACAAACTGCCAGACTGCAAATGACGGGGGTTAGGATTACAAATACATGTTCCATTTTGCATTCAACTTTGTGTGGGTGCTATAGAGCTAGAGAATTGAAACCTAGTCAACAGGCTTTGCAAGCAAGTACCTTTAACAACTGAACCGTCTTCCTATCTCTAGCCATGCATATCTATCTCTGTCTAATCTAAGAAAGAAAGAAGGGGAGAAAGATGGCCTCTTGCCACTTCAAACTCAGGACATACTTCCAAATTGTGTGTCTGGCTTTATGCTGACTAGGGCTCAATATCATATATTTAATGTATGATATTTATGTTATATATTTAATCTATTAAAATTATTTGCAAGCAGAGCAAGACAGAGAGAATGGGCGTACCAGGGTCTCCAGCCGCTAGATAGATTTTTTTTTAATGGTACTTTTAATAAGATACTTGGGAAAATAAAGTCATTATACTATTGTTTACTATTTATCCCAAAATATATTTTCAAGATTAAAATATGAGAGGCTGAAAAGATGGCTTACCGGTTAAGTCACTTGCCTACAAAGTCTAATGGCCCAGGATCAATTCTCTAGTCCCCACATAAAGCCAGATGCCCAAAGTGGTGCATGAATCTGGAGTTTGTTTGCAGTGGATAGAGGCCTTGATGTACCCATGCTCCCTGGCTCTCTTTTCTCTATCTCCCTTTGCTTGCAAATAAATAAATAAATAAACAAATAAATAAATAATTTTTAAAAATTCTGTCTAGACTAATTTAAGAAGATTTTTTTTTTTTACATGTTGAATTCCTATATGGAGTTTTGTCTGTAGGTAATTCTTTTTCATTAGTAAAAATGATTTTCTCTAGAATTCTTAACCTTTATAAAAATATAATGTGGAATTATGGTATTAATGACACCTTTGAAGCATGGTTTGATGGAACATGCCTGTAATCTCAGTACTGGGATCCTGAGGCACAAATTGTTGCAAATTTGAAACAGTCTGGATTACATAATAAGACCTTAAAAAAAAAAAAAGACTAAACCAAACAAAAACTTTGCTCTGCTTCTCATATTTATCCTAATTCTTTCTATAGGTTTACTCAAACCTGCAAACAGGTACAGAACTAACAGATGATAAAGCTACATTACTATTTCAGACTAATATTAATACCTCTGAGCTCCACAGTAAGAGGACTTACTGCTTAAGCAAGACTGAGGACATTGATGGAAGTAGTGAGATTAGAAGGGACATTAAAAGTTCCATTTTACCTCTCACTAAGATGAGCTTTCTTTCTTGTTTGTTTGTTTATTTAAGAGAGGCAGAGAGAAAGAAAATGAATATGAGTATGAGTGCTCCAGGGCCTCTTGCCACTGAAAATGAATTCTAGACATTTACAACACTGCATCTGGCTTTATGTGGGTACTGGGGAATCAAACCCGGGCTGTCAGGCTTTGCAGGAAGTACCTTTAACTGCTGAGCCATCTCTCCAGCCCCTGTGTTGTTGTTGTTGTTGTTATTTATTTGTTTGTTTATTTTTGGTTTTTCAAGATAGAGTCTCTCTAGACCAGGATGATCTGGAACTCACTCTGTAGTCCCAGGCTGGCCTCAAACTCATGGTGATCCCTATCTCTGCCTCCTGAGTGCTGTGATTAAAGGCATGTGCCATCACACTTCCCCCTGATGTTGATATTGTTTTTATTATTTTGGTTTTTCGAGGTAGGGACTCACTTTAACTCAGGTTGACCTGGAATTCACTATGTTTTCTCAGTGTAGCCTCAAACTGACAGCAATCCTCCTACCTCTGCCTCCCAAGTGTTGGGATTAAAGGAATGTGCCACTATGCCCAGCTGCAGGTGTTATTTTAAGATACAGATTATTTTAGCTTTGAGTCCATTAATATTTAACTTGTAGGCACATAAGCCATTTCTTGTTCTGTATTTTCAGTGTTAATGTATCTAATTAGCTGGGCGTAATGGTGCACTCCTTTAATCCCAATACTCTGGAGGTGAGTTTGAGGCCAGCCTGAGACTACATAGTGAATTCCAGGTCAGCCTGGGCTAGAGTGAGACTCTACCTCAAAAAAACAAAACAAACAAAAACTAACCTTTAGGTTTTTATGCTATTTGAATTATACTTTAAAAAAATAAATATTTATATATTTACAAGTAGAGAGATACTGATGGGGGGGGCATGCCAGGGCCTCCAGCCACTGCAAACTAATTCCATATGTATATGCAAGACAAAAATTGACCTTTTTAAAGATGTTACAGATTCCTTATGTTTCAGCCATTGCATGAATTAAAATAAAGTTTTTCCTCAAATTGTGATATATTGCTGTGTAAGAGCAATTTTTCATACAAGTGAGAGAAATAGAGAGAAAATAAGAAAAACGTAATTGACTTACTTCCACAGAGTCATACCAAGGAGGGAAGAGGAGAGAGAGAGATGTTTAAAGAGAGATTTAAAAATATATATATATTGCAGGGCGTGGTAGCACACACCTTTAATCCCAGCACTCGGGATGCAGAGGTAGGATCACCATGAGTTCAAGGCCACCCTGAGACTACACAGTGAATTCCAGGTCAGCCTGGGCTAGAGTGAGAGACCCTACCTTGAAACCCCCCCCAAAAAAACAAATATATATATTAAGTTGGACTAGAGAGATGGCTCAGCGGTTAAGGTGCTTGCCTGCAAAGACTAATAACCTGAGTTTGATTCTTTAGTACCCACATAAATCCAGAGGCACAGTGGCACCTGAATCTGGAGTTTGTTTGCAGTGGCAGGAGATTCTGGCAACCCATTCTCTCTCTCCCCCCCTCCTTGCAAATAAATAAAATATGTAATATTTATTTATTTACTTGAGAGAGAGACCGAGAAAGGCAGAGAAAAGGTGAGAGAGAGAATGTATGAGTATACATGTGCCAGGGCCTCCTGCCACTGCAAACAAACTCCAGATGCATGTACCACTTTGTGTATCTGGCTTTACATGGGCACTGGGGAATTGAACCTACGTCAGGATTTTCTAAGCAAGTGCCTTTAACTGCTAAGCCATCTCTCCAGCCCTAAAGAGATAATTTTAGAGAGAGATATCTTAAGAGATTCTTACAGAGATACTGATGTATAGACGTAAGCATTTTTGCTTTAAAAAATTGAATTACTATCATTTTTATTTTTTTATAGTCATATGCTCATAGTTGAGAAACAGTTGTTAACATTTTCACAATTGTTAGAATTTGTCCTTTTCAAAAAAATATAGGGCTCTGTATTAGGGTATTCTAGAGGAACAGAACCAATAGAATGAAAAAGGGGGGGGGTATTTATTGAATTAGCTCATAACAGTCCCACAATTGCAGTCTGTAAGCCCAAGAATCAAGGAATGGGTGGCTGTTCATTCCATGTGGCTGGATGTCTCAGTAGTCCCAATCCAGCACTGAAGGCCTAAAGACTTCCTGGGGAACTGCTGGTCTTCAGTCAAGGCTGGAAGGCTGAGGAGGTTTCATTCCAATTAAAAAAAAAAAAAAAAAGACAAAGAGATGCATGACAAGCACCACAGCCAGACAGGGAGAGTGAGAGATTTCTTTTCCCTTTATATAGCCATAGGGCGGGGTCTTGGAGACTTGTTGACTTTCTGAGTCTCTGAAATTTCCTTTCTGCACTGCCCTCCCAAGAAGGGGGTGATCATTTCTAGTTTACCTGAGCTTCCTTACACCCTGCCCCCTACTAAGAGGGCTGCCTTCCTGTGAACAATATCAGAGACCCACCCAAGATTACTAAGAAGGTCAAGTTGACAACAAAACTTAACCATCACAGGCTCTTTTTGGCTGTTCATCTTTCCTGACGCCAGAGCCTTCAGGTCCCTGCTCCAGTAAGCCCCTTTTGTCCCAGCCATTTGGGCTGGGATGATGTGGGGAGGGAACTCCTATTCCACATGGACTCTATACCCCCTTCCTGCCTTCTCACTTGGCAGGAGCTCTCTGTACTTTCTTCTTTTTCCTTCTCTTAACCTAATAAAGTCTCTAAACCTTTAAATATATATATATAAATCCTATAAGGTAAAATAGATGTGTCCTCAGGTTAAAGAATCATTCAATAAAAATGATTTATTAAGCACTTACTAAAATCAATATTGTAATTTGTTAAGTGGTTTTATTTTGGAGTGCTTTTGTTTGAAAGAAATGTTAGGTGCTGGCAGAGGTGCTTAGAGTTACTGACTGGTAGTAGTAGTAATATGGTAAAATTCTTTGTGTGTTTTGTTTTATAGCACATCTTCATTACCTCCATTAGATTGGCCTTTGCCAACTCATTTTGGGCAGTGTGAATTGAAAATAGAAGTGCAACCTAAAACTCATCATCGAGCCCATTATGAAACTGAAGGTAGCCGAGGGGCAGTGAAAGCATCAACTGGTGGACATCCTGTTGTAAAGGTATGAGACTTTTGGACCTAATGTTTTGAAATACTATGTACATGTTATTGGTTAAACAAGTCTATTAAGCCCAAAGAGGGAAAAGAGAACTCTGGAGAGCCTCTTGTTTTATGTGCTTGTTTACATGGCTGCACTTGGGATTGGGTTTTCTCTGCTAGTCTAAAAGACAACTTTTTGGCTGACTTTCTAGCTTGAGAAAGAAGATTGTGGTAAGCCGGGCATGGTGGCGCATGCCTTTAATCCCAGCACTCGGGAGGCAGAGGTAGGAGGATTGCTGTGAGTTCAAGGCCACCCTGAGACTACATAGTGAATTCCAGGTCAGCCTGGACTAGAGTGAGACCCTACCTCGAAGAAAAAAAAAAAAAAAAAAAAAAAAAAAAAAAAAAAAAAAAAAAAAAAAAAAAAAAAAAAAAAAAAAAAAAAAAAAAAAAAAAAAAAAAAAAAAAAAAAAAAAAAAAAAAAAAAAAAAAAAAAAAAAAAAAAAAAAAAGAAGATTGTGGTAGTCAAATACCATGTGTTCAAGGCCAGCCTGGGACTACATAGTGAATTTCAGGTCAGCCTGGGCTAGAGTAAGACCTTACCTAGAATAAGACAAAACAAAAAACAAAAAAATTGTGAAAATGTAGCTAAAGAGATGGCTCAGCAGTTAAAGGTGTTTGTTTGCAAAACCTGATGGCCCAAGTTTTATTCCATGGTACCCATGTAAAGCCAGATGCTTTACAAAGTGGCATATGCATCTGGAGTTTGTTTGCATGTTTGCAGTAGCAGAAGGCCCTCATGCAACCATGTTCACTTTCTCTGACTCTTGCTCTGTGTCTTTCCCTCTCAGATAAATAATTTTTAAAAATGAAAATGGTGGCTATAGATTAGCATAGTTGGTAGAGTATTTATTTACCTACCATGCACAAAATCCTGATTTCACTTTAATCCCAGCACTTGGGAGGCAGAGGTAGGAGGATTGCCATGAGTTCAAGGCCACCCTGAGACTACATAGTGAATTCCAGGTCAGCCTGGACCAGAACGAGACCCTACCTCAAAAAACCAAAAAAAAAAAAAAAAAATTCCTGATTTCAATCCTTAGCACTGTACCTGAGCCATCTCTCCAGCCCTTGGATACTTTTTTGCTATGGTTGTGTTGAAAATGTTTTCTTGCACTTAGAATGAAATTATTTTTCTGTGCCCATAATTTTTAGATTTGGTGTCCCATGTATCTTAAAAGTCCTGCTTGTACCTTATTTATGTTTGTCTTTTTTGGATATTTATTCCCCCCACCCTATAAAAATCACCCCACATCCCTTTGTATTATATTTCAGTGTTTTATATCTCAAACTATTTTAGAAATTTGGGGGGATTTTCATGGATTACTTTTTTTTGAAATAATATGTATCAATAGTATGTGATATAGGTATAGTAAACTTATTATAAGCTTATTATAAGATGCATGGATAATTATACTTTTCTGTGTTTCTTTTTCCCAATTAGCTCCTGGGCTATAATGAAAAGCCAATAAACCTACAGATGTTTATTGGAACAGCAGATGATCGATATTTACGACCTCATGCATTTTACCAGGTGCACCGAATCACTGGAAAAACAGTTGCTACTGCAAGTCAAGAGATAATCATTGCTAGCACAAAAGTTCTGGAAATTCCACTGCTTCCTGAAAACAATATGTCAGCCAGGTATCTTGAAACCTTTCCTAAAACCAGCAGTTTTCTTTTTCTGAAACAACTTTAGAAAGAAATACATAGTTATAAATTTTTAGTATAAATACAAATTCTCATTATTGTAAACTAACTGACTAGCATTATGTAAGCAACTGTAACAGATTGGTCAGGGTGGTAGGGAGCATATTCCCAAAAAACAAATTGGTGGTCTTTCCCTGTAATCCCAGCATTTTGGTGGTAGAGGCAGGAGAATTATGAGTGCAAGGTCATCCTTGGCTACATAATGAATTTGAGGCCAGCCTGGGCTACATGAGACCTTATCTCAAAGAAAACAAGATAGAACAAATATCCAAAAACAACTATAAAAATCAATTCAGCAAACATTTGTGTGGTAGAGTGCTTGCCTAGCATATGTGGTGCCATAGAAACACCACCACCCCGCCTGCCCCCTCCCCAACCAAAAACCACCACGAAAACAAAAGTTTTTTCCCAGGCATGGTGACTCACATCAATAATCCCAGCACTCATAAGGCTAAAGCAGGATGATTTCTTTAAGTACAAGACCAGCTTGAGCTACAGAGTGAGGCCCTATCTCAAACAAAAAGCTTGTGCACCATATGCTACTAGCTGTCTCCCCCGCCTCCTTTTCCTCCCCTCCCTTCAATTCTTTTAATGAGAATATTCCTCCTCTCCCATCCCCTTCTCCCCTCCTCTTATTTTGAGACAGGGTCTTATGTAGCCAAGGCTATCCTTGAACTTCTGATTTTTGTGCCTCCATCTCCCATGTGCTAGGATTACAAGTGTGTGCCAGCTTCAACTGTGTTTTTCTAAGAACTCAAACGATTGATCTCTAGGAGTCAGTTTGTAGGATGTTTCCATTCATTCCTCGGGTAGTCACAGAACAATGTTTGACTCAAATTAAATAGAAAATCATCAGGAACTTAATTATACTACTTAACTTTGCTTGAGTAACAATATAAGAAATAGCTACACAAGTACTTACAGAACTGGGGTGATGGCTCAGTGGTCATGATCACTTGAAGTACAAGCATGAGGACCTGAGTTTCCCATCACTCAGATAAAAAGCCATGCATGGCTCACATTCCTGTAACCTCAGTGCCGAGAGGGATGGAGACAGGAACATTATTGGGGCTCCCTGATCAGCTGTTCCAGCTGAGCCATGTGATTCCCTAGTCTCTGCTACCCTTTGTGAGACAGAGGTTACAGGCACATATGGCTATGTCAGGTGTTAACATAGGATCTGGAGATACAAACCCCCTCAGACCCTCATGTTTGCATAAGAATACAACTACTGAGCAATCTCCATCTCTCCAGTCCTTTTTTCAGGTTTCTGAGACAAGTTCTCATATATATAGCCCAGGCTGGCTTCAATCAGAGATGAGCTTGAACTCCCAATTCTTCTGTATATACTACCCAAGTGCTAGGATTACAAGGGAGAGTCACTGAAGCTGGCTATGAAGTTTTTAACAGTGGGTTTTCAGACATGAAGTGTAAAAGAGAAGCATGGTGATACACACCTGTAACCCCCAGTACTCAGAAGGCTATGGTAGAAGGATCACCAGGTGTTAAGAGATTATCCAGGAAACAAATTGTGACCTCCTAGTGGGGGGGGGGAGTTTTGTGTGTGTGCACACATGTGTGGTGTATATACATGAATGTACGATGAGGTCAAAGGAAGCCATCAGGTGTCCTCTGGTGCTCTTCCCTGAGACAAAGTCTCTCATCTGAAGCTCCCCATTTTTCAGCTGGAATTGTTGACCAGGGAGACCCTGTCTCAAAATAAATAAATAAATAAATAGCTATAAACAGAATTTAACAGTCATACATTGCTTTTTGTGTTGTTTTTTGAGACAAGGCCTCATTGTTTATCCAGGATCAGCCTTCAATTTGTGATAATCCTGTTTTAGCCTCCAAAATACTGGAATTATAGTCATATGCTACCCATGTAGTTCATACTGTATATTTTTTATTTGTGTTTTGGTATTTTGGAGGTAGGATCTCAGTCTAACGCAAGCTGACTTTGAAATCACAGCAATCTTCCTATACCGCCTCCCATGCCACCACGCCCAGCTTCATACTGTGTTTTTTATCAGATGTTAGATGTATAGTTTTTCCTTGACAATTTTTTGTTTGTTATTTAGGTGGTCATATATAGCCAAGGCTGGTCTAAAATTTAACTGTGTATCTGATGCTTGCCATGAACTCCTGATCCTTCTGCCTCTACTTCTTGAGTATTGGGATTATTGGTCCTCATTACCACACTAAGCTTCCCTGAAAAATGACGATATGTATATATATATATATATATATATATATATTCAGTTGAGTTCTTTAGAACTATTATCAATAATCAAATAATTTTTTTTTGTATTTTCCCCCTAGTATTGACTGTGCAGGTATTTTGAAACTCCGCAATTCAGATATAGAGCTTCGAAAAGGAGAAACTGATATTGGCAGAAAGAATACTAGAGTACGACTTGTGTTTCGTGTGCACATCCCACAAGCCAGTGGAAAAGTCCTTTCTCTGCAGATAGCTTCTATACCTGTCGAGTGCTGTAAGTGAGCTTGTGATGTGTCTTCAGATTTTCATGTAGTTTTTTCCTGTTTTGATTAAATGTAATGTAGACATTAAAAGTAAAGACTAAAGCATACAGTCTCATGGAAATAATTAACCTGTTGAGGTGCTATGAATACTTACTTGGGGATTAGAAAATGGTCTCTACTATAGTTAGAGTCTAGATAGTTATGATACTATGGGTGATCTTTCTCTCTGGATATTTCTAGGCTCTCAGCATCTTACTCAAAGGATTAAAGAAAGGCACACATAAGTATTTATGCAGCAAAAATCATTGCTAAGGTCACAGTGATAGTAAAGGTTTGAATACACTCACAAAGTATCAGTTGGCTCCTTGAGTGCTGGGGTATTTTTATTCTTTTTTTCCCCTAATGTATTTATTTGATAGAGAGACATGGAGAGAGAGGGAAAATATGAATGAGCATACTTGGACCTCTGGCCACTTTAAACAAACTCCAAACACATGGGCCACTTTGTACATCTGGCTTTACATAGGTGCTAGAGAATCAAACCTGAGTCATCAGACAATCAAGTACCTTTAACTGCTGAGCCATATCTCCAGTCCCATTAATTTTTGGGTTTTTTTAATTAATTAATTTATTTTTTTGTTGGTGGTGGTAGTAGTTGGTTGGTTTTATTTTATCAAGGTAGGGTCTCATTCTAGCCCAGGCTGACCTGGAACTCACTTTCCCAGCCTGGCCTTGAACTCACAGCAGTCCTACCTCTGCTCCATTGCTGGGATTAAAGGTGTGAACCATTACACCTGACCTACTTGGTTTTTTGTTTTGTTTTTATGTTAACCATAAAATTATTTATTACTTACAACATTCCATTGAGAAAATGAATGCTTCTCCAGTGGACTTAGATAAGTTATAAGAAGAGGCCCTGGGACCTTACATGTAATCACACTCTAGAATTATGGCTCTCAGGCTGGGTGTGGTGATGCATACCTTTAATTCCAACACTTAGTAGGCAGAGGTAAGAGGGTACTGTCCAAAAAGGAGGTAGGAGGATCCAGTCTCAGACTAGAGTTTTAGGCCAGCCTGAGACTACAGAGTGAATATCAGATCAGCCTGGGCTACTGCAAGACCCTATCTCAAAAAAAAAAAAAAAAAAAAAAAAGGTTACTGGATCTCAGAAAGGTTAGCTGGAAGCTGGGTGTGTTGATTCACATCTTTAATCCCAGCACTTAGGAGGATGAAGTAGAAGGATCACCATGAATCTGGCTACAGAGTAAGTTCCAGATCTCTCTCTCTCTCTCTCTCTCTCTCTCTCTCTCTCTCTCTCTCTCTCTCTCTCTCTCTCTCTCTCTCTCTCTCTCTCTCTCTCTCTCTCTCTCTCTTTCTCTCTCTCTGCTTGCAAATAAAATATTTTAAAAAATGTTTAACTGATATAACTAAAAAATTGAGACTGGTTTTAAAATGTTCTAATTCCTTGATTTATGCTCTGATTATGTGTTAGAGGATATTATCGCAAAGATTTATCATATCCAAGGTTACTTGCCTGTTTTGGGACTGTGCTTAGAATATAAGATTTCCCAGCACTTTTTTTTTTCCTTTTTCTTTCCTCTACCCCTCTGCAGCTCCAGATTTAAACCCAGGGGTCCCCTGTACATTGCTGGGGATTTAACTTAGGGCCTTGTGCCTGCTAGTTAAGTACTACTGTACCAACTAAGCTACATTCTCAACCAACTACATCTATTCCTAATTTGGCTCAGGGTGGCCTCAAACTCACAGTGATCCTCCTACCTCTGCTGGGATTAAAGGCATGAACCACCATGCCCAGCAAAAAATAATTTAGAAATCACACCAAGTTAATATGTCTAACTTGTTTTCTAAATGTCTTAGTCTTGCTCTAGCCCATGCTGACCTGGAATTCACTATGTAGTCTCAGGGTAGCCTCAAACTCACTGTGATCCTCTGCCTCCAGAGTGCTGGGATTAAAGGCATGTGCCAGCATACAGAGTTTAGTTCTTTTATTAAAGGTAATTACCATTGCCTTGAATTTTAAAAGCCTAAATGGATTAACTCCAGGATTTCTTTTTATTTTGTAGTTCATCTTGTATTTGTGAAATATTTTAAACTAATGTTTTTCTTTTTTTTCTTAACTCTTAAAAAAATAACAGCTCAAAGATCTGCCCAAGAACTCCCTCATATTGAGAAGTATAGTATCAACAGTTGTTCTGTAAATGGAGGCCATGAAATGATTGTGACTGGATCTAATTTTCTTCCAGAATCCAAGATCATTTTTCTTGAAAAAGGACAAGGTAAATAATATATAATATAAATTGAGTGACATAAATTTTAAGTGATAAAAGAATGAAATAGCCGAACTGCCATCTTCCAGTAATTTGCCAAAATGACACACACAAAGGGAAAGGGCACTCATGTGTTCTCTTGGACTTGTTCTGTGGCCACATATATGCGACTCTACAAGAAGTGTGATATTGTAGACATCAAAGGAATGGATGCTGTCCAAAAAGGAATGCCCCATATATGTTACCATGGGAAAACTGGAAGAGTCTACAGTGTTACTCAGTATGCTGTTGGCATTGTTGTAAACAAGCAAGTTAAGGGCAAGTTTCTTGCCAAGAGAATTATGTGTGTATTGAGCATATTAAACACTCTTGAGAGTTGAGACAGCTTCCAGAAACGTGTGAAGGAAAATGAAAAAGAAGGAAGCCAAAGAGAAAGGAACTTGGGTGAAGCTGAAGCGGCCCAGAGAAGCACACTGTGTGAGGGCTAGTGGAAAACAGCCCTAGCTGCTGGAACCTATTCACTATGAATTCATGACTTAATAGATGTCATAAATAAAAGAACTAGACTGTTTTAAAAAAATGAAATAAATTTTTTATTTTAGCAACATTAATCACAAATTAGTTTTCTTAAAGCTCTATAGCTATCATCTATACACTAGATTTTGTTATAAGCCAGTTATTAAATTTACATATGAATGTTAAATTCTCTTTAAAGATATCATAAAAATAGATATTTTTTTTGACTGGAGAGATGGTTTAGGGATTGAGAGTGCTTGCTTGTAAAGCCTGATAGCCTGGATTTGATTCCCTAGTACTCACAAAAAGCCAGATGCACAAAGAGGATCTCCATTCATCTGGAGTTTGTTTGCAGCATCTGGAGGCCCTGGAGCACCCGTTCTGTCTGTCTCTCTTCTGTCTCTCTTTCTGCTTTTCTGCTTATAAAAAATAATTTGGAAAAAAAAAGATTTTTTTCCCTAGCATTCCATTAGGTATGCACTCAAAAGTCTTACTTCTGAGCTTACCTTCTTTTGGAGTTTGATCTCAAAAAGTGTAAGTTTTTCTTTTTTGTCCTTTCTCTTCTTTAGATTGCTTCTGAGATCCTAAGCATACTTGCTTTGGCATTTGGGGGCTTTCCTACCTTTTTTTCTTCAGTAAATCTCCTTTGCCTTAAAAGAGTCTTGAAAACATAATGTCCACACAAAAGCTCAGGTACAGATATTTATGGCAACATTATTTGTAATCACCCAAGAATGGAAAAGCCAAACCCTCGACTAGATAAACAATGTGATATGCCCATGTTGTGGAATATTATTCAGCCATAAAAATTAATGAAATACTAACACATGCTGCAACATGCATAGATCTGGAAGATATTCTCCTTGAAAGAAGTCGAAACAAAAAACTACATATGTATGGTTCTATTTGTATAAAATGTATTTGTATAAAGTGTCCAGAATAAGTACTATTTAGAAACAGAAGTTAGCGTTTACCAGTGGCTAGAAGTAAATGGAACTGACTGCTTATGAGAACAGCATCTCCTCTTAAATATTTTTATTTATTTGCAAGCAGAGAGAAAGAGAATGGGCTCATCAGGGCCTCTAACCACTGCACATGTACTCAGATGCATGAGGCACTTTGTGCATCTGGCTTTACGTGGGTACTGGGGAATCAAACTCTGGTTCTTAGGCTCTGAAGAAAGTGCCTTAACCATTGTGCTATCTCTCCAGCCCAGGTACAGCATTTCTTTGGGGGATGATGAAATTGTTATGGAATTAGTAGTGATGGTTGTACCACTCTGAATATCCCAACCACCTCTGGATTAAATACTTTTTAAAATATTATTTATTTGAGAGAGAGAGAAAGATGCAGACAAACAGAGAGAGTGGGTGCGCCAGGGCCTTCATCCACTGCACATGAACTCCAGATGCATGCGCCCTCTTGTGCATCAGGCTTTATATGGGCACTGGGGAATCTAACTCAGTTCCTTCTGTATTGCAGACCAATGCCTTAACTAATAAGCCATTTCTTTAGCCCTGTATTAAATACTTTTTATTTTATTTATTTATTTATTTACTTATTTTTGGTTTTTCGAGGTAGGGTCTCGCTCTAGTCCAGGCTGACCTGGAATTCACTGTGTAGTCTCAGGGTGGCCTTGAACTCACGGCAATCCTCCTACCTCTGCCTCCTGAGTGTGACTCCACACCCGGCCTTTTTTTTTTTTTTTTTAATTTTGAAATTTTAAAAAAATTTTGCCCGGTGTGGTGGAGCATGTCTTTAATCCTAGCACTTCAGAAGCTGAGGTAGGAGAATCACTGAACCGATCATGGACAGCCTGGGCTACAGAAGAGTTCCAGGTCATCCTCGGTTACTGTGAGACCCTGCTTCAAACAATTGTTTGAATTCTGAAAATATCTGGGACTAAGAGATGGCTCAGTGGTTAAAAGTGCTTGCTTCACAAACCTGCCAGCCCAAATTTAGTCCCTCAGCACTCACCTAAAACCAAAAGCAAAACGTTGCACATGTCTCAAGTCCCATGGTGCCTTTGGCAGTGGGAGGTGAAGCCAAAAGAATCTGGAAGCTTTGACACCAGTTAGATTCCACAGAACAAAACAAACAAAAAACAGAGATCCTATCTCAAACAAAGTGGAAGAAGAGTACCAGCACCCCAAAGTTGTCTTCTGACCTTCCCACTTGCACCATGGCATTTATACACCCATTGACACACACACATAGAAGTACTAAACAAAAATTTTAAATGGTGAAATAGTCTTACAATATAAACAAATACTTTTTAAAATAGTATTTTATTTGCAAGCAGAGAGAGAATGAGCACACCAAGGCCCCCAGCCACTGCAAATGAACTGCAGGTGCATGTGCACCTGGCTTTATGTGGGTACTGGGGGATCAAACCTAGGTCATCAGGTTTTCAGGCAAACGCCTTAACCATTGAGCTATCTCTCCAGCCCTAAACAAATACTTTAGCTATTCTACAGTGTAAGAACTACCGATTAGCTGGGGGTGGTAACACATGCCTTTAATTCCAGCACTAGGGAGGCATAGGTAGGAGGATTGCTATGAGTTCGAAGTCACCCTGAGACTACATAGTGAATTAGTGAATTCCAGGTCAACCTGGGCTAGAGCGAGTCCCTACCTTGAAGAACAACCAAAAGAAAAAGAAATATAGACTACCCTTGAAGCCTCTTGCTACTCCTTCCCAAGTGGATCCCTTGTCTGAATTAGTCCTTGCATTTCCATTGTGAGACAGGCTTTCATGTGGCTCAGTCTAGCCTCAAACTTGAAGTAGCCAAGGATGACCTTGAACTTTTTTTTTTTAATTTTTATTTATTCATTTTCAAGCAGAGAGATACAGAGGAGAGAGAGAGCGCGCACCAGGGCCACCACCTTGTGGGTCTGGCGTATGTGGGTCCTGGAGAATTGAACCTGGGACCTTAGGCACAGAAAGCAAGCGCCTTAACTGCTGAGCCATCTCCAGCCCCGACCTTGAACTTTTGATCCTCCTGCCTCCAATTCCCAAGTGCTGAGGATCACAGGCGTGTGCCTGACTTATTGCTTTATTTTTATTATATATATATAATATATATATATAAATTTTTTTTTTTTTTTCTTTTCCCAAGGCAGGGTCTCACTTTAGCCCAGGCTCACCTGAAACTTACTCTGTAGTCCTAGGTTGGCCTCGAACTCATAGCAATCTTCCTACTTCTGCTTCTTGAGTGCTGGGATTAAAGACATGTGTGCCATCATGCTGGGCTCTGAAATTCTTGTCTTTCCACTATAGAAATGTATTCATTTTCTATTCTTTCCCTTACTGAATATTTGAATTGTGTCCAAGTTTTTTTTTTTTTTTTCTTTTCTTTTCTTTTTTTTTTTTTTTGGTTTTTCGAGGTAGGGTCTCACTCTAGCCCAGGCTGACCTGGAATTCACTATGTAGTCTCAGGGTGGCCTTGAACTCATGGTGATCTTCCTACCTCTGCCTCCTGAGTGCTGGGATTAAAGGCGTGCGCTGCCACACCCGGCTTGTGTCCAAGTTTTGACACTGCCAAATAGTAGCTAATGATGCTGATTTGTATTTTCCACTCAATACAGACAAAAATAATTTTTATAAATCTAGTAGGGGTTCAGTGGTATCTTCAACTTTGAGATTGAGCTTTCTTGATACAAGGTCATTTATGATAATACATTTATGTTTCCTTTTTGTGCTGTATTTGTTCTTATCCTTGCTTTTTTTGGCCATTGGGTTAATTTTTCATTTTCTCATTGATTTAGAGGAATTCTTTAGATATTCTGAATATCAAAGTGATTTGGGAAAAGTGCTCTACCTTTTTTCGTTATTTGAACTTCTCTGTTTGATGTCACTTTCTCTTGCACATTTGACAGAGAAACAATTATTTTCTTTTTTTTTTTTTTTTGGTTTTTCAAGGTAGGGTCTCGCTCTAGTCCAGGCTGACCTGGAATTCACTATGTAGTCTCAGGGTGACCTCGAACTCATGGCGATCCTCCTACCTCTGCCTCCCGAGTGCTGGGATTAAAGGCGTGTGCCACCATGCCTGGCTGTGAGAAACAATTATTTTCTAAATGTGAAGTTGATTATCTGTTGAAGGAGTGAGTTTTCCTTCACTTGAAGTACACCAGCAAAAACTGGCCGTCACCTGTTGAGAGTGCTTTCTGAGGACTGTCAAATACCAATTAAGGAGATAAATAGAATGAACAGTGTGTTATCTGTTAACCCAGGCAGCCTAAATGTTCTTTTCATATTGAAAGTTAGTGAGAAGATTCTTTTTGCCAATAAATTGATAATACTACAAGGGGTTAGAATTTGTATGTTTTCTAACTTGAATTGCTTTTAATGTAAATTTTTTCTTTCAACAGATGGAAGACCTCAGTGGGAGGCAGAAGGGAAAATAATCAGGGAAAAATGTCAAGGGGTAAGAATTTCACCTTAATCTCTAAGAAACACATTAGAAAAGAAAAGAAAAAAAAAATCAGCACTCAGGAGGAAGATTGCCTTGAGTTCCAGGCCATCCTCAAACTACATAGTGATTTCCAGGTCAGCCTGGGCTAGAGTAAAACCCTACCTCATAAAACAACAACAAAAAATTATTTTTGAATGGTGCTGCTATACAGTATGGTAAAGAATATTGAGAAATAGAAAAGTA
>PVHP010002736.1:0-50000 GCA_004024765.1 Zapus hudsonius | reverse complement strand
TACATAGTGAATTCCGGGTCAGCCTGGACTAGAGTGAGACCCTACCTCAAAAAACCAAAAAAAAAAATATATATATATATATATATTTTTTTCAATCAGAGAGAGAGAGAGAGAGAGAGAGAGAGAGAATGAATGAGCACTCCAGGGCCTCCAGCTGCTGCAAAGGAACTCCAAATGTATGCATGCTCCACTTTGTGCATCTGGCTTTACATGGGTACTGAGGAATTGAACCCGAGGTTGTTAAGCTTTCAGGCAAGCGCCTTAACCGCTGAGCCATTCCAGCCCCATCTCTCCGATTTTTTTTTATTATTTATGTGTTTATGTATTTGTTTGTTTATTTTGAGATAGAGTGTTGCTTTGTAGCTGAAACTAGCCTAGAACTCACTGGTAATCTAGGCATA
Source organism: Zapus hudsonius (assembly GCA_004024765.1). NCBI lineage: Eukaryota > Metazoa > Chordata > Mammalia > Rodentia > Dipodidae > Zapus > Zapus hudsonius. Next base: position 49,599 of record PVHP010002736.1, on the reverse strand, counting down.
CCTCAAATTTAGGATTCTTATGAGTACTGGGATACAGCATGTGTCACCACACCCAAACTCCTTTTTTAACCTTTTTTAAAAAAAGTGGGTTGGAGAAGGGGGGAGGTTCATGTGTATGCACTATATAGAGGCCAAAGATAACCTTAGCCTTGGTGATTCCCTCTTGAGAAGAGATCTCTCCTAGCTTACCACTCACCAATTGAACTAGACTATCTGGCCATCAAGCCCAAAGGATCTTGCTGTCTCTGCCTCCAGTACTAGGATTACAGATAAAACACCATGCCTAGTACTTTATGTGAGTACTGGAGATCAACTTAGGTCTTCCTACTTGCAGATCAGATCAGGCACTTTACTGTCCTATCTCCCAAGTCTCCTGTTTTGCTTTTTCAAGGTAGTATCTTGCTCTGGCCCAGGCTGACCTGGAATTCACTATGTAGTCTCAGAGTGGCCTCAAACTCACAGTGCTTCTCCTACCTCTGCCTCCCAAGTGCTGGTTAAAGGCATGTGTCACCATGCTGGCTCCTTTTTTGCTTTTTTAAAAAACTATATGTTTTTGGTCAGGCATGGTGGCACATGCCTTTAATCCCAGCACTTTGGAGGTAGAAGTAGGAGGATTGCTGTGAGTTTAAGGCCAGCCTGGGACTACAGAGTGAGTTCCAAGTCAGCTTGGGCTAGAGTGAGACTCTTAACTCAAAAAAAGTATGCATTGAAAGTCTTATCTCCCATTAGCACAGTGAGAGTTTCACTTAATTTCTTAGAATGACTTTGGAAGGCTTTATTCTCTTTTTTTTAAATATATATTTATTGTCCATAATGAGTTACATTATTTAGTGGGCAAACAATGAGTTGTTATCCCCAATTCCCCAATGCCCCCTTCCCCATCCCCAATCAGCTGGATATCCTCCTCCGTGGGTCATCTGGATCAATCCTTGTGGCAGGGGACCATGGATAGCCTAGTACTCAGTCCGGTTCTCCTGGCCCAAGTGTGTTGTTACTGAGGGGTGCCATGTCTCTGGATAGTCTCCCCCACCATGGCTCTCACAATCTTTCCGACCCCTCTTCCACTCAATTCCCTGAGTAGTGTTGGGTGAGTATTAAGGCTGCTTTAATGTTGTGAGCTTAGGGGACTTTGTGTCGAACATTGTTGGTTTCTGTCACCCTGGCTTATCCTGTGTTGATTGAATGGCTGTGGTGTAGGTCCCTTGTTCATCCCGTCATTCTCTGTGGGGCTCCATATGGATCCTCCACAATACGACTGTGGTGGCTCATCTCTTGCCAGGATCTCAGCTAATCAGCCTACTACGGTCGGTTGGTAGGGTTAGATGGGCCACAACTCTCTCGCTGCATCCTGAAAAATAAAAACAGAATCTCTATCGGAGAGAGATCAGTAAAGGTTAACAAATATACACAATTCTGGATTACCTAGATTCTATTTTTAGTAGCCTCCCCGTCAATGGGTCCCATAGCGCATCTTTTCTTGGGAGCCCAAGAGTATGATATCTGGTGCATATCACACTGATTCCCCAGTTCCAGTCATGCGCTTCCCCTCACTAAGTGGAATATTTGGCCAAATTCAAAAGCTGTTGATTGTATCCCCCAGGCCCAGGCTCCTCCATTGCACTAGTGCTCCTTTCTTGGTTCGCTGTTCTCTCCCAGTAGGAGGTGTGGTCAGCCTACTCATGGCCATAGTCTGTGTTTCATGCCAGTGGTCTCTGTTTACTTCAGTGTCGTTGATCAGCTTCCCCTGGCAGCTTGTGCAGTGCCTTCTAGCACTGCACTAACTACCATCTGGGGGCTGGATACCATTCCGGACCTCGAAGGGTCTCTCAATGCTGATCAATGGCATTCTGTAGTTTATTCAGCAACAGGGTTTTACCTCAGGCCTGAGGAGGTTATTCAATTACTTGACAGAATTCTGTCTTTTTTTTTGGAACCTCTTGGGTCACTTTGGTCAACAGCCCAGTGAGGGAAGGAACTGGTGGCTGGGACCAGGGGTTGTCAGACTGATCAATTATTCACAGGCTTAGACTCTCTCCCCTACTACTCATGGCCCCTCTTGCCAGACGACGCCCACTACCTGCTCAATAGGTTACAGTATGCTCATGAGAGGTTATGAATGAGGGTTTTATTCTCTTCTAATAGAACTTAACAGGTTTTGCAGATTTTGGTCAAACCTTAGAATATAGCATTTAATGGTATTGTTGGAGTTACCTTTTCGATGTTGGAATAAATACTCGACCAGAAGCAGCTTATGGGAAGAAAGGGCTTATTTGAGGCTTACAGATTCCAGGGGAAATTTCATCATGGCAGAAGAAGCTGGCACACTTAATGCATACATCCATAGCAAAGGGACAAAAGCCAACACCAGCAAGCACAAGCTGACTCAGGATACCCCTAGTGGGTTGGACTCAAGATTCACCTCCCAGTGACACACCTCCAGCAGGACTCCACCTGCTGAAGACTTAAGCAGTAAGCTTAATCAAAAATAACTGAATCATTGATGTCATGTACTTCCTGAAAGTATCTGTGTACCTGTTAAGATTAAAATACATTTTTCTTTGGTAAAAAAAAAACAAAAACAAAAACAAAAAAAAAAAAAAAACCAGAATGGAAGGCAGTGGTATTCGTCTTTAATCCCAGTACTCAGGATGCAGAGGTAGGAGGATTGCCAAGAGTTCGAGGCTACCCACCAAAACAAACAAAAAAAAACCCAAGTTGGGCTAAAGAGATGGCTCATGGATGAAGGTATTTGCCTCCAACATCTAATGACCTGGGTTCAATTCCCTGGTACACACATAAAGTAGGATGCACAAAGTGGTGCATGCATATGGAGTTCATTTGCAGTGGCTAGAGACCCTGGCCTATACATTTTCTGTCTCTGTCTCCCCCCTCTTTCTTTCTCTTTCTTTCTCTGTTGTTTGTCTTCTCACTGTCTCTGTCCTTGCAAATAAATAATTTATTTTTTTTAATATTTAAGTCTAAAAAACCCCCTAATTCAATAGGGGGACATTCATTTAGATTTAAACCATCACAGGTATCAAACACATTATGTGCACTAACAGTTTGGGAGGATAGTAAATCCTCCTACCTCTATCCTCATATCACCTAGTTTCTCTTCCTAATACTTACCATTTTCTTATGTATCTTTCTCAAGATAACCACATGTATATAAGCAAAAATGTTTGTATGTGTATATGTAGTTCTTCCCTGAAGGCAATTAAATTTGCCACTCCTAGCTTATATTTGTGTAGCCTAGAATTAAGGCCTGTCATAATCATTTTACATATTATATGATAACATTTGTCTTATTCATCTTTTCAGTTTTAATGAAGCAAGAACAAAGAGAAGATATTGACTTGTCTTCAGTTCCACCTTTACCTGTGCCTCATCCAACCCAGACTCAGAGGCCTTCCTCAGATACAGGGCACCCACATGACAGTGTACTGTCAGCACAGAGAAGCTTGATTTGTCCCATCCAGCAAGCATTTGCATCCATGGTGACATCATCCCATCTACCCCAGTTGCAGTGTAGGGAGGAGGGTGCTGGTAAAGAACAGCACATGATACCATCTTCCATTGTGCACCAGCCTTTTCAAGTTACATCAGCATCTCCTGTGGGGTCTTATCAGCCTATGCAAACTAATGTTGTGTATAATGGACCAACTTGTCTTCCTGTTAATGCTGCCTCTAGTCAAGAATTTGATCCAGTTTTATTTCAGCAGGATGCAGCTCTTCCTCATTTAGTAAATCTTGGTTGTCAATCACTGTCATCAATACCATTTCATTCTTCAACAGGACATCTCTTAGCGCATTCACCTCATTCTGTGCAAACACCTCATCTGCAGGCAATGGGATACCATTGTTCAAACACAGGACAAAGATCTCTTTCTTCTACAGTGGCAGACCAGGCCACAAGTCAGCCTTCTCCTCAGTTGCAACCTATTACATACTGTCCTTCACATTCAGGGTCTGCTACAACAGCTTCCTCAGCAGCCTCTCATACCCTGGCTAGTTCACCACTTTCTGGATCATCGTCCCCTCAGCTGCAGTCTATGCCTTACCAATCTCCTAGCTCAGGAACTGCCTCTTCACCATCTCCAGCCACCAGAATGCATTCTGGACAGCAGTCAACTCAAGCACAAAATACAAGCCAGGGAAGTCTTTCTGTATCTTCATCCTTAGTATGTCACAATTTGTGTGATGCAGCATCATTTCCACCTGATGGGGCAGCAGTGAGCATTAAACCTGAACCTGAAGATCGGGAACCCAACTTTACAACCATTGGTCTACAGGACATCACTTTAGATGATGGTAAGTTTACCTGTTTGCTTGATTGCTTGTTTTGAGGCAGGGTTTAATGTATCCTGGACTTGCTAGGTAGTGGAGGATAATCTTAACTTGTGATCCTCCTGTCTTTGCCTCCTGTGTCCTGGGATTACAAATGAATGCCACCACAGTGAGTTTATGTAGGGTAGTATAAGGGTCTAACACAAGCCTTCATATATGCTAAACACTCATCAACTGAGCTGCATCTCCAATTACATTTGTGGTTATGTTGTTTGTTAGGTGTCCTCCCCTCCCACTGAGGTAGGGTCTTGCTCTAGCCCAGGCTGACTTGAATTCTCTATGTAGTCTTAGGATGGCCTCAAATTCATGGCAATCCTCCCCTATCTTTGCCTTATGAGTTCTGGGATTAAAAGTCTGTGCCACCATGCCTGGCATTGTTAGGTTTTTTGAGACTGAATCTTGCCCAGTTTGGCCTCAAGCTCTTTATGTAGCTAAAGGTATCCTTGAACTTCTACCTCATGGTAGCTGGACTGCTACCATGTCTAGTTTATGTGATGCTGGGTATGGTACACCTGAACTACATCCCCAGCTTTATTTGTAGGTTTTGGTTTTCTGTGAGGCAGGGTTTCTCTGTAGCCTTGGCTGACTTGGAAATCACTATTGTCCAAGCTTACCTTGAACTCTTGGTGAGCCTTGTACCTTAGCCTCTTGAGTGCTGGAATTACAGGTATAAGTCACCATCCCTCACTTAGGTACTTTTAAAGCAATAAAAATTCAAGAAGAATAATGAAAAGGTTATTATGGATTACATATTGGCAGTCATGCTTTTAAATAGTTATTAGAAATATATATTAGCTGGGCGTGGTGGCGCACGCCTTTAATCCCAGCACTCGGGAGGCAGAGGTAGGAGGATCGCCATGAGTTCAAGGCCACCCTGAGACTACATAGTGAATTCCAGGTCAGCCTGGACTAGAGTGAGACCCTACCTCGAAAAACCAAAAAAAAAAAATATATATATATATATATATATATATATATATATATATATATATATATATATATATCTGAGCATCGGTGTGAAGATGAGATCTATGCTTTAAAATCTCATCACCAGTGCCTACTGCTTAATAGGGTATTTTTTCTTTTGAATTTACAGTAAGATCACTGTCTAAAAATGGAATTTTCTGGTTGGTTGTTTAGTGAATATTGCTAAATGCCATGTTTGCATGATACTGAGATGGATCCTGGGAATACTAGGAATGTATTAAGTAATAATTTATAGCCCGGTGTGGTGGCACACACCTTTAACCCCAGCACTCTGGAGGCAGAGGTAGGAGGATTGAAGTGAGTTCAAGGCCACTCTGAGACTACATAGTGAATCCAGGTCAGCCTGGGCTAGATCCAGACCCTATCTCGAAAAACAACAACAAAAATATTTATGTATTAAGAATTTCTGGGGGCTGGAGAGATGGCTCAGTGGTGAAGGCACTTGCCTCCAGTGCCTAAGGCCCCAGGTTGAATTCCCCATTGAACCAGACCCACAAGGTGGTGGCTCTAGTGCTCACGCTCTCTCTCTCTCTCTCTCTCTCTCTCTCTCTCTCTCTCTCTCTCTCTCTCTCTCTCTCTTCTCTCTCTCCCTTCTTCCCTCCCTCCCTCCTTCTCTCTTTCTCTGTGTTTCTCTCCTTGAAAATGAATAAATAAAATATTTTTTTAAAAAAGAATTTCTTCCCTTCATTAGACTCACACACATAGTCTTCTCTGGCCTGCCCAGCATGTGGAATCAGGTACTGATTTGTTGCTGCCACTAGTTGTTAGCTCAAATATAAAAAGGGTTTGCTTGTTTGTTTTTGTTTAATATATGTAAATATAGCAAGTTGGTATGCAACTTTCTGCTTTCATGAAATCAATAAATTGGAAAACTCAGGTATGTTAATTATTTCAAAAGTTAAATATTCCTAAGGATAGGACTCTTAGTAATTTTAGAATTTTTTTATATTTTTATTTATTTATTTATTTATTTATTTATTTATTTATTTATTTATTTATTTATTTATTTTTTTTTTTGCGGTGCTGAGGACCGAACCCAGGGCCTTGTGCTTGCTAGGCAAGCGCTCATCCACTGAGCCAAATCCCCAACCCCTTTATTTATTTATTTGCAAGCAGAGAGAGATAGAAGTGAGACACAGGGAAAATGAGCCCACTAGGGCCTCCAGTTGCTGCAGACTCCAGACACATGCACCACTTTGTACATCTGGCTTTATGTGGGTACTGGGGAATCAAACCTAGGTTGTTAGGCTTTTCAGGCAAGCACCTTAATTGCTGAGCCATCTCTCTAAACTCCTAGAGTTTATTTTTGAGTATTCAGTTAGCTAGGGAGGTGCTGGGGAGGTAGCTCGCTTGCTTACAAAGCCTGCTGGCCCAAGTTCAATTTTCCAGTCACCCATGTACAGTTGAACCAGGTGTTCATTTATAGCTGCAGGAGACCCTGGTGTGCATGTTCACACATACATACATACATATACAAATAAATAATTTAAAAATATTTAGTGAAAGCTACTTATAACTTATCCAATATGAATTTTTTGTTTTAAAAATTATTCGTTTATGAATGAGAGAAACAGAGTGAGTATGGGCAGGCTATAGCCTCCTGCCACTAACAAACTCCAGCCACTTTGTGCATCTGGCTTTTTTATGGGTACTAGGGAATCAAAGCCTGGCAGACTTTGCAGGCAAGCACCTTTAATTGCTGAGCTATCTCCCTAGCCCTGGGTTAAAATTTGTTTGTTTAAATATTTCATTTATTTATTTGCAAGCAGAGAGAGGAAAGAGAGAGAGAATGGGTATGCTAGGGCCTCCAGCCATTACAAAGATTTCCAAATGCATGTGCCACTTTGTACATCTGACTTTATATGGGTACTGGGGAATCAAACTTGAGTTGTTAGGCTTTGCAGGCAAGTGCCTTAACCTCTGAGCCATCTCCATGTCCTGTTTGTTTATTTTCTGAATAGGGTCTTACTCTAACCCAGGCTGACCTGGAATTCACTATGTATTCTCAGGGACTAAAGGTGTGTGCCACTATGCCTGGCCCAAGACTTCCCATTATGAGTTCTTAATGGGCTAGAGTGAGACCCTACCTTGAAAACCAAAAAAAAAAAAAAAAATCAAGTGAAGAACTAAAGGAGTCCTCTTACTGAGTTGAGTTGTAGGGAGTAAGAGAGAGAGAAAGGTGTGTTTTGAGACAGCATTTCACTATAGAACCCAGACTGGCCTTCCTTTCCCATTCCCCCCCACACCAGTACTAGCCTCATTTCGAGGTGTTTTTTTTTTTTCTCTCTAATTCCTAGACAATTGTAGATTAGGAATATATGTGCAGTTTCACTGCATAAATCACAGCCTCATCTGATCTGCCTCTGTAATTGGGAATTCTTGAGGATTTGGTATTTATCATCATTGTTCTCTGGGCATAACTGACATTATGCCAATGGTGTCACTGCCTACTTAATGATGGGATCAGGAGGCAAAAGGAGGCTTTTTACTGTTATACAAAACAGATTGGAATAAACAACTTTTCCAAATGTACATAGGCTTTTAAATGTTACTTATGGGGCTGTAAAGATGACTCAGAGGTTAAAGGCACTTACCTGCAAATCCTGCTGACCTGGGTTCAATTCCCAAGCCACCCACCCACATAAGCAAAATGTGGCTCAAGCATCTGGTGTCACGAACACATACATTAGGCACGCATGCCTTTAATCCCAGCACTCGGGAGGCGAGGTAGGAGGATTGCCGTGAGTTCGAGGCCAGCCTGAGACTACATAGTGAATTCCAGGTCAGCCTGGGCTAGAGTGAGACCCTACCTCGAAAAACCAAAAAAAAAAAAAAAAAAACATATATTAATTAATGAAAACTTTTTTTTAAGTTGCTTATTATTTTGGGGTAGTTTTAGGCTAGACTTAGTATTCATAGTGTATTCACCTCAAGGTTATACAAAGATTAGCCCATTTGTGATGTAATTGAAAATAGATGAATTGAGCAGTTCCTTAAGGGTTTTCAGCTAGATTTACACATGGAGCTTCTTTTCATTTTAGAAAGCTGCTATATTTAGAACCTTGATACTTGAGAAGGGTGAAATAAATTGAAATTCCTAGAAATTTTTTTTTCAAATTTAATGTTTTTTTATTTTATTTGCTTATTTTCTTATTTTAGTATTTCAAGATAGGGTCTCACTCTAACCCAGGCTGACCTGGAATTTACTTTTTAGTCTCAGCATAGCCTCGAACTCACATCAGTTCTCCTACCTCTGCCTCCCAAGTGCTAGGATTAAAGGCATTTACCATCATACCAGGCTAAATTTAATGTATTTTACCTTTTTTTTTTTATTATTATTTTTTTTTTGTTTGTTTTTGTTTTTGTTTTTCAAGGTAGGGTCTTGCGCTAGTCCAGGCTGACCTGGAATTCACTCTGTAGTCTCAGGTTGGCCTCGAACTCACGGCAATCCTCCTACCTCTGCCTCCCGAGTGCTGGGATTAAAGGCGTGCACCACCACGCCCGGCAATGTATTTTACCTTTTGAATATATGAAGATGTATTGCAAAAGAAAAGATTCAGAGGTAATATGAAATCTGTGAATGCAGTTATAAAAGCAATTCTGGAGCTAGATGAAGCACATGCCTTTAATCCCAGTACTCAGGAGGCAGATGTAGGAGGATCACCATGAGTTTGAGGCCAGCCTGGGACTACAGAGTGAGTTCCAGGTCATCTGGGCCAGAGTGAGACCCAAACTCAAAATTCCACCCCCGCACCCCAAAAAAAAGCATTTTTAAAAAATATTTTATTTATTCATTTTCAAGCAGAGAGAGAGAGGGGGGGAGAGAGAGAGAAGAGAGAGAGAGAGAGACCACCAGGGCCACCACCTTGTGGGTCTGGCTTATGTGGGACCTGGGGAATTGAACCAGGGGCCTTAGGCACTGGAGGCAAGTGCCTTAACCGCTGAGCCATCTCTCCAGTCCAGCAATTTTGTTTTTGCTCTATAAATTATGTAGGGAGTTTTTTCAGGAAAAGTTCCTGGGGTTTAAGAGATGGCTCAATGGTTAAAGGCACTTACTTGCAACGCCTGCTGGCCCAGCTGGTGTATGCATCTATGATCCTAATAGGCCTATGATAATAAGAGACAGAGTCAGGAGATTCTGAGGCCGTCTAGTCTGATATTTATTTTTAGTCAGGCAGTTTGTAGCAGCAAAAGACTCTGTGTGAAACACAGATACTTGAAAGTTGTCATCTGATTGCCACATGTATGCCCATACACACACAAATCAATCACACAAATCAAACTAATCACACACAAATCAGGCTAATAATTAGAAAGGAAAGAAAAGTTCCTAGGCCAGGAGTGATAGTGTGCTATACACCTATAATCCCAGCATTCTAAAGAATTGCTGCAAGTTCAAATTTGAGGCCAGATAAGGCTATAGTGAGACCCTGTCTAAAATTAGAAGGATTGATATGAATGGATGAAAGTTACAGATGGTACCATCATAGAAGATACAGACTAGCTATTGTTCTCTCATGGCCATCCATCAGAGGACTTGCTAGAAGCTCACTGATATCAAGCAATAGCTGGATGGAAAATACTGAAATGTACTCTGGGTACCTCAGATTATTGGTTGTATAGGTTTTGCAACTTCATTTGTAATAATGGGGGAGGAAGCTTGAGTGTATTCTAGGCAAGTACTATTATTCCATTGAACCTACATTCCCTAATTGACTTGTTGATTACGAAATTTGGATTTTTCTTGAAATTTCTATATTACAGGTTTATCTTGTTTTGAGACACAGCCTCACTCTGTAGCTCAGGCTGATATAGAAGTAGAAACAATCACTTGCCTCAGACTCGTAAATTCTGGGATTATATTTATGTGCCACTAACACCTGGGTCTATATTAATTATTAAATTCAGGGGCTGGGTATGTAACTCAGTGGTGGAACACTTGCTGAGCATGCTCAAGGCTCTAGTTTCTATCCTTAGCACCCCATTTGAAAAAAAAAAATTGAAAATGGGCTGGGAGTGCACGCCTTTAATCCCAGCACTTGGGAGGCAGAAGTAGGAGCCTGGGATGACAGAGTGAGTTCCAGGTCAGCAATAAATCTACTCCTTTCTCTATAGCAGCCTACACATGGATGAACCCTTAAGTCTTTTTCAGTCTTCATTGTGCACTTGCCAGATGCACAATGTGGTACATGCTTCTGGCATTTGTTTGCAGTGGCTGGAGGCCCTGGTGTACCCATGCTCATTCTCTCTGTTCTTGCATATATTGTTAATTGTACCTCACTAATATGAAAGGTTTTTTTCATTATGAGGTATCGAGAAGAGGATACACATTCTAGCCAGCTCAGTATTGGTTAGAGTTGTCACCTTTCCTTCTTCATTTGTTATGACTGGCAAAAAAGTGGGATTTTCTTAACTCCATTTTGCTGTTTAGAGTCATAATTAGGGGCTTGGGGATTTAGCTCAGTGGATGAGTGCTTGCTTAGCAAGCACAAGGCCTTAGGTTCAGTCCTTAGCACCAGGGGAAAAAAACAAGGGAACTAGAGTCTTAATTAGGCTAGATCACATCCTCCCTCTTCAATAAAGTCTTAAATGTGTTTGTCAGAACCAAAGACTAAATTTTACAATTCCTGATCAGTTTCATTAAGTGGTTTTAAAAATTTTTTTTTCACAGTTACAAACATGTATTACATACTAAATCCTTTCAGTGAGTAAAAAAAAGTTCATGTAAGAAAGCAAGACAACCTGGTATGAAAGGGGTTAACACACTGTCAATGTTACCACCTGAGATCTCTGCTCAGTCTCCTTGTGCAAGTTGCCAGAGTACCCAGGAATGGTTTTAGCCTCTCATAAGAACCTCCAAGTTTTGAAGACTCTCAGAAGCATGTCTGTCTCTAGTAGTGTGGTTCCCTCTAGTGATCTCTCTCAGGGTTAATAGCAACAGAATGCTGGCTTTTAACCAAGCAGTATTCTGTTTTATATAGTTACCTTGGAAGGCTGTAGTAATACATTCAACAAAGCAAGGCATTGTTCAAAATGATTTGCCTTTATTATTTTTGTTTCTTTGTTACTTCCATATAGCATGTCCCTCCATGAAAAGTGCTATCAATAAGTTATTACTCCTATGTCACAATGTGTGTTTCTGGAGCTAGTTATTCTTAAACCTTCCTGTGTATTAATGTTCTGACATTTAGGATTTGCTAACATTTACACATTTTATTTATATTTGTTTGGTTTTTTTTGAGGTAGGGTCTCACTCTGACCCAGGCTGACATGAATTCACTATGTAGTCTTAGGGTTGTCTCAAACTCTGCCTCCCAAGTGCTGGGATTAAAGGCACGTGCCACCACATCTGGTAGCTTTTTATTTTTTATTTTTTTGGTTTTCCGAGGTGTAGGGTCTCACTCTAGCCCAGGCTGACCTAGAATTCACTCTGTAGTCTCAGGGTGGCCTTGAACTCACAGTGATCCTCCTACCTCTGCCTCCCAAGTGCTGGGACAAAGTCATGCACCACCACGCCCGGCTCCCTGGTAGCTTTTTAATTTTCAATATTGTAAAACTAGACTGTCTTAAGAGTTTTGTGATTAAACCAACAACCCTGTTAAGACTGACTGACTGACTGACTGACTGACTTTCTTTTCTTTCTTTCTTTCTTTTGTTTTTTTAAGTTTATTTCAAGGTAGGGTCTCGCTCTAGCCCAAGCTAACCTGAATCTCACTCTAGTTCCAGGCTTGCCTCGAACTCAGGGCGATCCTCCTACCTCTGCTTCCCAAGTGCTGGGATTAAAGGCCTGTACCACCATGCCCAGCCCAAAATTTTCTATTAAGAGTTCTTCACTTTCCACCTGCCCTTCTTTGTTTCCTCCCTAACAGAACCACAGCTGCAGCTCTTCCATCAGAGAAAAGAGGATGCATGTTAAAAATAGCTCGACCTGCTGCTGTGGTGAAAACTGACACTGTTACTTGCAGGCTTTTTACACATGCTGATCCTCAATGTAGGTCAGTTGCTGATATGACAGTTAACAAAGATTCTAGACATAACTGTAGCTCCTTCATTTCTATATGTAAGTGATAAACAGAAGTGTAGGTGCTTGAGGTACTTTAAAAAAGGAAAAACACGGGGCTGGAGAGATTGCTCAGTGTTTAAGGTGCTTGCCTGCAAAGTCTAACACCTGGGTTCCATTCCCCAGTACCCACAAAAATCCAGATATACAAAGTGACCTAGAGGCCCTGGTGTACCCATTCTCTTTGTGTGTTTCTCTTCTCTCTGTCTCTCTCTGCTTGCACATATATATATATATATATATATATATATATATATATATATATATATATATATATACATACATACATACATACATATATATGAAAAACATAGATAGGGTCTTGCTTTGTAACTCAGGCTCACCCTGAATTCATAATCCTCTAACCTCTCTCTACCACATGCTGGAATTTCACATACCTGCCACAATACCTGCCTTTTTAAAGCAAAAGAATGATAAATAACAGTTTCAGGTGGTTCATGGGAGAGGCAGAAGACTAGTATGGAAGATAAGCAAAGAGATAAATATGTCAATATTGTGGTGCATCTGTTATATCATGGTTTCACTGGTATTTATTAAATATATAAATAATTATATTTAAATATTAAAGCCATATATAGCCAGTAGGGAGAGTATATAATGAATGAAGTAATTGATCCATTTATAAGCGTTGGGAAGTATAAGGAGTTAGATAGGTAGTTTAATACTGAACTTTATTTATTAACTGAGACCCTGGCTACCCCTTCTTCCCCCCTGTCAAGTCCACCCTCCATCATATCCCCTCCCCCTCTCAATTAGTCTCTATTTTGTTTCTGTGTCATCATCTTTTCCTCCTATTATGAAGGTCTTGTGTAGGAAGTGTCAGGCACTGCGAAGTCATGAATATCAAGGCTATTTCGTGTCTGGAAGTTTTCCTTGTAAGCAGTCCTACCGTTCCAATTGGCTCTACCAATCTTTCCTCCACCTCTTCTGTAATAGACCCTGAACTTTGGAATGTGTGACAGAGATGTCTCAGTGCTGAACACTCCACTGTCACTTCTTCTCAGCACTATGGTGCCTTTTGAGTTATCCCAGTGGTAACCGTCATATGAAGAGAAGCTTCTCTAGCCAAAAATGAGAGTAGCATTAATATAAAGTGCTTATAAGGCAATTTGGTGGGCATAATATATATGCATTTAGCCAGACAGCAAGCATTACTCCCTTAGGGCTCATGACCTCCCCCGACATAAGTTTTTGGCTAGGTCTTCAGTACAAGGGTTGCTTTCCCTGTGGAGAATGAAGGCCTCCAGTCCAACTAGAGAGCTGTTGGTTTCCCCCACAGTAAATGTGCTACTATTACACCAGTTGACACATTTGGCATGTCTGGCCAATCTTAAGGCTTTCAAGGCCCACTGCTGTTTACCACCATTGATTCTCTCTCTCTCTCTCTCTCTCTCTCTCTCTCTCTCTCTCTCTCTCTCTCTCTATCTCTCTCTCTATCTCTCTCTCATCATAGTGATGCATGCAGCCATAGATTTTTGCCAGCTTTCTGTCAGCTGGTTAACAGGGAGGAGGTTTCCAGCTCAGCTCCAACTTGATTTCTCAGTGACCTGCAGCCCAAGCATGTGTGATCTTCAGCAATAGGGTCTTACCATCTAATTCCAGTGGGCAGCCAAGAGCCTTGACAATGGCTTGTAATGTTTGGGGGGGCCTCAGGAACCTCCCTGGCCAACAACTCACTAAAAGGTATCCTATCCCTGGTACTGAAGTTTTTCTAGTTACAATCTATGGCTTCTGGGTGTGCCATTATCCAAAAAAGTAGGTTTCCATATGGCTCATTCTAAACTTCTTAAATTTTGATTAATCCTCCACCTTTACTCAATCCCTGCCCCTGACCCCACTTGGGCCATTGCACCCCTAGTAATCTGTTCATCTACTTACATATATACAATACTCTCCCTTTCAGATTCCTCTCTCCTCCCTCCCTTATCCTTTCTAGCTTACTGGCCTCAACTACTACTGACTCTTACTCCAACTCACATATAAATCTTTTTTGTTTGTTTGTTTGTTTGTTTTTTGAGGTAGGGTCTCACTCTAGCTCAGGGTGACCTGGAATTCACTATGTAGTGTCAGGGTGGCCTTGAACTCATGGCAATCCTCCTACACTTTCAAGTTCATTTTGGAGGGTTTAGTTGTAAAGATTGGTTACCCTCTGGAGGCTACTTTGCACTGGTCTGAAATATAATGATTAAAAAGCTCGAGCTCTCTGGGTCTGGCTCGGGTCGCGGCGACATGGCCAAACGCACCAAGAAGGTCGGCATCGTCGGTAAGTACGGGACCCGCTACGGCGCCTCCCTCCGCAAGATGGTGAAGAAAATTGAAATCAGCCAGCACGCCAAGTACACCTGCTCCTTCTGCGGCAAGACTAAGATGAAGCGCCGGGCTGTGGGCATCTGGCACTGCGGCTCCTGCATGAAGACAGTGGCTTGTGGGGCCTGGACCTACAACACAACTTCTGCCATCACAGTCAAGTCTGCCATCAGAAGGCTGAAGGAATTGAAGGACCAGTAGAAGCAAGAAGCACTATCATCTGAGATATCCATAGCCTGCAATAAATGGGTTAATTTATGTAAAAAAAAAGAAAAAAAGCTCGAGGTTAGCCAAGTGTGGTGGCTCACACCTTTACACCGAGCACCCTTGGAAGGCTGCAGTAGGAGGGTTTCTGTGAGTTCTAGGCCAAACTGGAGCTACAGAGTGAGACCCTTTTTTTGCAGGGAGGTGGGGTAAGGTACAAAAACTTTTCTTTTGGGGGGGGTTTCGAGGTAGGGTCTCGCTCTAGTCCAGGCTGACCTGGAATTCACTATGTAGTCTCAGGGTGGCCTTGAACTCACGGGCGATCCTCCTACCTCTGCCTCCTGAGTGCTGGAATTAAAGGCATGCACCACCACACCCAGCACAAAAACTTTTCATAAGCAACAAATTTTAGGTTTTGTATTTAATTCCTAAAATGAGAATGCATTTAATACTATTTGGCCCCTCTTTTGTTTTCTCAAAATGAGGTATTAAGTGTTTATAGGTACTTTTAGGGCATGGGGAAATGGCTCAATAGGTAAAGTGCTTTGTGTAAGCATGGGGACCTGAGTTTGGATCCTCAGCACCCATGTAAAATAAAATGTGAGGCATGGCAGCAGACTTGTATTCCCAGCAATCGAGATGTGGAAAAGGAATCCCTGGGGCTTACTGGCTAGCTAGTGTAACCAGCTCTAGATTCAGTGAGAAAGATTGAGGAAATCCCCACCATCAACCTGTGGTTTCTACAAGCACACATGTGTTGGTGCCCATGTATACACATGTACTTACATACAAACAGGCAGGTATGCCATGCATACATAAACATGTAAAAGTTTAAAGTACTTTTTAAAAGAGTACTCCTTTAATCACAGCACTTAAAGTTAAATACTTCCCCCCCTCCCAGGTAGGGTGTCACTCTAGGCCAGGCTGGCTTCGAACTCACAGTGATCCTCCTCCCTCTGCCTCCCAAATGATGGGATAAAGGCATGTGCCACCATGCCCAGCTTAAAATTAAGTGCTTTTGTTTGAAGTTGAACAACAAAGGCCAAAAATAATTATAGGCCAAAGGAATACGCTTTGTGAACTACTGCCAGATCTACTCTCATAAACCTAGTTTATTTTTGCTAGTATATGTGTGTGATATGTGTGGAGTGTATGCATGTGTATATGCCCATGTGGCACCCCTTGTGTTCACCTGTGTGGTAGGGCGTGCTCACCTGAGGTTGCAAAATTGCAAAGTGTAGGGAGTCCCACCCCATTGCTCTATCTAGCCCATTCTTATTTGCACCTGGAATCTTACTGATCCTGGAGCTTGCCTTTTTTTTTTTTTTTCTCCCTTAGAGCTCACTGATTCTTAGTCTCTGAGCTCTAAGGGACTAGAGTTAAAAGTACAAATGGCCATCCATGCCCAGCTGTATGTAGATCCTGAAGATTGAACTCAGACAATCTCTTGGGTTTCCTCAGGCCTTCATGCTTGCACAGGAATTGCTTTTAATTGCTGAACCATTTGTCCCCCTTCAAACTATTGAAAACCATAAGTTCAACTCTTTTTAAAAATTATTACCTTTTATGTTAATTTTTTTTGAGGTAGGGTCTCACTTTAGCCCAGGCTGACCTGGAATTACTATGTAGTCCCAGACCTTGAATTCACAGCATTCCTTCTTCCTCTGCTTCCTGAGTGCAGGAATTAAAGGTGTGCACCACTACACCTCACTTATTATTAATACTAACTTTTTAATTAAAATGTCATCCATTAGCTAAAGTGTCTGGACTCCCAATATTTATATTGTCTGATAAAATATGGGGACCTTTTATAAAAAAAAAAAAAACAGTAACAAGTAAAAAGTTTTAATTCCTAACTGGGCATGGTGGTACATGCCTTTATTCCCAGCACACTTAGAAGGCAGAGGTAGGAGGGTCACTTTGAGTTCTGGGCCACCCTAAGACTACATAGTGAATTCCAGGTCAGCCTGGGGTAGAAGGAGCCCCTACCTCAAGAAATTCTAATTGATAACTGAAAATCAACCAGGCCTGGCCAGTGTAGTAATTAAGTTCACCATCTGGTTTGTTCCATTCAGTAGTGATATTGTCTTCTTTGACACAGACCAGTTTATGTCTGACTTGGAACACCAGCCATCAGGTTCAGCAGAGGAATGGCCTCCTTTCTGGAGAATCTAGAGGGTGAGTGTTGATGGAAATGTGTCTTTTTTTTTTTTTTTTTTTGTGCCCTAGTCTGGTATTTGCATGCAGTGCTGGCTGGATTTGCATGTGCTACAAAGGAGGGGATGTGGACAGGCACCTTCTTCATAGGTCCATTTGTTATCTTTGGGACTACACTTGGACTAACCCACTAAAGCCTTCACATTTGTCTTCATAATTTCAGTCCCAGTGAAAGGCCAGTGCTTAATTAGACTTATTAAATCAAAACAGAAACGTTCATGTGGTGTTTCTCTTGGAAGAAAGCCGAAGTCATGGAACCTGGTAAACCCTGACAGAGAGGCCTGGGCATTGGGCCTCTGAACCTCAGCAGCCATCTAGGAACAGTCTTTCCTTTTTGTTAGGTCAGCTTCGTTTCTCAAAAACTCTCAAAAGCACTTAAAGGATGTAGATGGGCATTGTGACTCATACCCATATTCCTAGCTACTGGGGAGACTGGAGCAGGAAAATCTCAAATTGAAGGTGAGCCTGGGAAACATAGTAAAACCTTGTCTCAAAATAAAATTTTAAAAAAGGGCTGGCAGTGTAGCTTAATGATAGAGAGCACTTACCTAGCATGTGGAATGGCCCTTGCTTGCTTTTATGAGATAGAGACTTACCTATTAAGCACTAATAAGCATCTAGGAGGGGAAATGGATGGCTTGTGACTAGTTAATGATATGAAAAGTAAAGAAGATTGATAGAGCAAGGTCTTAAAAAGTATCCAGAACACAATAGTAGGATGAGTCATGTGAATTTTAGCTTTGGAGCTCAGGTTTGGCCTGTAGAGATACTAAATTTGGGGACCATCAGTGGACAACATTATTCAAAGATGAAGGAATTCTTCTGGGCTTGGGAGATTGTTCAGTGGTTAAAGGTGCTCACTTGCAAAGCCTACTGGATGGAGTTCAGTTCCCCAGTGCCCACGTAAAGCCAGATGTACAAAGTGACACGTGTGTCTGGAGTTTGTTTGCAGTGGATGGAGGCCCTGCTGCACCCATATTTTTTCTCTCTCTCTCTTCTTGTAAATAATTAAAAAAAAAAAAGAGTACATGCCTGTACTTGAATGTTCTTTCACATGCCTATGTAGTGTTTACTCAGCTGCAGATTTACTGTTTATAAAGTGTTTTATTACAGACTTTTAGGGGTCTTTTTTATTTATTTATTTTTTTGAAATAGGGTCTTGCTCTAGCCCTGACTGACCTGGATTCACTCTGTAGTCTCAGGCTTGCCTCAAACTCACAGTGATCCTCCTACCTCTGCCTCCCGAGTGCTAAGATTAAAGGCGAGCGCCACCATGCCTGATTTATTACAGACTTTTAAAGAAAACATGCTTAGTATCATACATAAGAGGCATCTTTAATAGTCATTTATTTATTTACAGACAAGATCTTGCTATGAAGCTCAGACTGATCTTGAATCCTCTTCTACCTCCTGAAAGCAGAAATGAGTCATAACAACAGTATTGTATCTCCCTTAATCAGTTATGAAAAAATAGTACTAGGGACTGGAGAGATGGCCCAGCGATTAGGGCACTTGTCTGCAAAGCCTAAGGACCTGGGTTCGATTGCCCATACCCATGTAAAGCCAGATGCACAAGGTGGCATGTGTGCCTGGAGTTCATTTGCAGTGGCTAGAGGCCCTGGTGTGAACTTTCTCAAAAATAAGTAACTGCATGCACTTGGGGGAAAAAATTGCAATTAAAAAGTACAATTTTGGGCTGGAGAGATGGCTCAGCGGTTAAGGCACTTGTCTCCAGTGCCTAAGGCCCTGGGTTCAATTCCCCAGGTCCCACATAAGCCACACCCACAGGTTGGTGGCCCTGGTGCGCTCGCTCTCTCTCTCTCTCTCTCTCTCTCTCTCTCTCTCTCTCTCTCTCTCTCTCTCTCTCTCGCTGTATCTCTCTGCTTGAAAATGAATAAATAAAATATTTAAAAAAAAAAGTACAATTTTCCTTTACTAATATTAGACCTAATATTAAGAGTTAAAGTTATCATCTGATTATTGCACATACGTTCAGGGTAAAATTTAAAATAAGCTTTTTCGGGCCGAAGATGCAGCTCCAGTACAGGTACACACTTGAGTGTACAGCTGTTCAGTAGAGGTTTCCACTGTTAGAAAGAACATGACCATCTGTGGGTAGGCACATGACAATAGTCCTAGGTATTCAGGGAGCTGTGACAGAAGGCTCACTTGATCGCAGGAGTTGAAGGCTAGCTCAGGCTACATGACAAGACCAAGTCTCAAAAAAAAAAAAAAGACGGGCATGGTGGTGCACTCCTTTAATCCCAGCACTCGGGAGACAGAGGTAGGAGGATCACCATGAGTTCAAGGCCACCTGAGACTACATAGTCCAGGTCAGCCTGGACTAGAGCGAGACCCTACCTCGAAAGACCAAAAAAAATAATAATAGTGAAAATAATTTAAAAAAATAAAGGATCTGGAGAGATGGCTCAGCGGTTAAGGCACTTATATGCAAAGCCTAGCTTGATTCCCCAGGATCCACATAAAGCCAGATGCACGAAGTGACACATGTATTTGGAGTTCGTTTGCAGTGGCTAGAGTCCCTGGTGCACCCATTTTCTCTCTCTCTCTCTCTCTCTCTCTCTCTCTCTCTCTCTCTTTCTCTTTCTCTGTATGTGTTGTGTGTGTGTGTCTAGGCTTACAAATAATTTTTTTTTTAAAGTTTGGGATGGAGTCAGGCAGATCAGGAGTTCAAGGTCATTCTTAGCTGCATAGCCCCAACAATCTCCTATCTCCATCCCTCTCAGCACTGAGGTGATGGGAATGCTTGCACTTCAAGTGCTCATGACCACTGAATCATCACCCCAGTTCTTTTTTTTTAATATTTTATTTATTTATTAGAGAGAGAGAGACAGAGAGAGAGAGAATGGACACACCAGGGCCTCCAGCCACCGCAAATGAACTCCAGACACATGCACCCTCCTGTACATCTGGCTTCATATGGGCACTGGGGAACCGAACTCTGGTCCTTCTGCATTGCAGGCAAACACCTTAACCACTAAGCCATCTCTTCAGCCCCATCACCCCAGTTCTAAAAGTAGTATTTGCATGGCTATTTCTTAATATTGTTACTCAAGCAAAGTAGCATAATTAAGTTCCTGATGATTTTCTACTTAGAGTCAAGCATTGTATTGTGACTACCCGAGGAATGAATGGAAGCATTCTACAAACTGACTCCTAGAGATCAATCTTTTGAGTTCTTAGAAAAACACAGTTCAAGCTGGGCGTGGTGCACATACTTGTAATTTTAACTACATAAGACCCTGTCTCAAACTGTCCCCCCAAAGTAAAATAAGTTAGTTAAAAATAAAATTAAGAGCTAGAGAAATGGCTCAGCAATTAAGGTGCTTGCCTCCAGAGCCTAAGGACCTGGGTTCGATTCCCTAGTGCCCATGTTAGCCAGATACACAAAGCAGTGCATGCTTCTGGAGTTCCTTTGTAGTGGCTGGAGGCCCTGGTGTGACAATTCATTCTCTCTCTCTCTCTCTCTCCTCTCTCTCTCTCTCTCTCTCTCTCTCATCTTTTTATTTATTTAAATAAATAGTTTTTAAAATAAATAAAGTTAATAGGATGCCAAAAATAATAAGCTAGAGTGAGACTCTACCTCAAAAAAAAAAAATCTTTTAGCTGGCCATGGTGACACACGCCTTTAATACTAGCACTTGAGAGGCTGAGGTAGGAAAATTGCTATGAGTTCAAGGTCAGTCAACCTGGAACTACACAGTGAGTTCCAAGTTAGCCTGGACTAGAGTGAGATCCTACCTCAAGGGGGTGAAAAAAATCTTTAAAAGGAATAAAATAAACCCGGCTATAGTGGCATAAGCCTTTAATCCCAGCACTCAGGAGGCAGAAGTAGGAGGATCACTATGAGTTTGAGGTCACTCTGAGACTACATAGTGAATTCCAGGTTAGCCTGGGTTAGAGCAAGACCCTACCTTGAAAAAACAAAAATAATATAAAATATTTTTTAAAATAAATAAGAGTATTCATGTACTTAAAATTCCTTCTGAATTTTTCTTGCTGGAGCTGGAAAGAGGGCTCAGCAATTAAGACTTGCCTGAAAAGCCTAACAGCCTAGGTTCAGTTCACCAGTGCCCATATAAAGTCAGATGTGCAAAGTGGCATATGAGTCTGGAGTTTGTTTGCAGAGGCTGGAGCCCCTGGTGTGCCCATTCTCTATGTCTGTGCTCCCCTCCAAAATGAATATTTTAAAAAGTGTTCATGTACTAAAAATTCCTTCTGAATTTTTCTTGCTAGGCTGGGAAAATGGCTCAGTGGTTAAAGGTACTTGCTTGCAAAGCTTGCTGGCACAGTTTAATTCCCCAGCACCCAAATCAATTTAGCCAAATACCAAAAGTCATACAAGCATCTGCATTCATTTGCAGTGGCAAGGAACTCTGGCATGCCCATAGACATACACACGTGCAATAATGAATACATAGATTTCTATTGTTTAATTACATGAAATTCAGAAAATGATTGTACCAATATGTGTCTTTCATTTTATGAAAAAATAACATTTTCATAAAATTGCTCATTCTTGTGTGTGTGTTAGGAATAGCACTCCAATGCTTTTTTTTTTTTTTTTTTTTTTTTTTGTGGGTAGGGTGTTGTTACTATTTTGTTTTGCTTTTTGTTTTGTTTTCAAGATGCGGTCTCAGGTCTCACTCTAGCTCATCCAGGCTGACCTAGAATTTACCATGTAGTCTCAGGGTGGCCTTGAACTCAAGGCGATTCTCCTACCTCTGCCTATTTATTTATTTATTTATTTGCAATCAGAGAGAGAGAGAGAGAGAGAGAGAGAGAGAGAGAGAGAGAGACAGATGACAGACAGAATGGGCAGGCTATCGCCTCCAGCCACCAAAAATGACCTCCAGATGCACATGCCTCTTTGTGCATCTGGCTTTATGTGGGTACTGGAGAATTGAACACAGGTTAGGCTTTGCAGGTAAGCGCCTTAGTCACTGAGCCATCTCTCCAGCCCTGTTTTGCTTTCTTAAGAGCAGATACTGATGGTGATGTTTGGGGTAGTGAAAGTGAAGGACAGTGACTGCCACAAGTGGCCTAGATGTTTTGACCTACATAACTTGTTAGCACTAGTGTTGAGGGCTGTTGACTGTTAGGTTAGGCTTTTAGTTGACTTTATTTTTTAAAAGGAAGAAAATGGTGCCAGGCATGGTGGCTAACACCTTTAATCTTAGCACTTGTGAAGCTGAGATAGGAGGGTCACCTTGAGTTTGAAGCCAGCCTGGGCTAGAGTGAGACCCTACCTCAAAAAAAAAAAAAAAAAAGTTTGGGGCTGGAGAGATGGCTCAGCAGTTTAAGGCACTTGCCTCCAGTGCCTAAGGCCCCGGGTTCAATTCCCCAGTACCCACATAAGCCAGACCCACAAAGTGGTGGCTCTGGTGCGCTCTCTCTCTCTCTCTCTCTCTCTCTCTCTCTCTCTCTCTCTCTCTCTCTCTCTCTCTCTCTCTCATCTCTGCTTGAAAATCAATAAATAAAATATTTTTTTAAAAAAGTTTGTACGTTAGGAGCATAAACATCTTTATGTTTTTATCTAAAATTCATGGAAAAACATAGCTATACCTCATATGTAGTGAACTATAGTTTAAATAAAACAATACATTCTTGAATACATACATTCAAAATGAAGTGAAAATTGAAATTGCAGCTGGGCATGGTGACACAGATCTGTAATCCTAGCACTTGGAAAGCTAAAGCAGATTGTCTTGAGTTTAAAGTACATATAGCAAAAACTATCTCAACATAAAAAAGGAAAGGAAAGAAAGAGGGATTACAGACATTAATCTTTCTGGGGGGGTTGGGGTGTGTGTGTGTGTGTGTGTGTGTGTGTGTGTGTGTGTGTGTGTGTGTGTGTGTGTGTGTGCAGTCTTACTCTTTAGCTCAGCCTGGCCTCCTACTCATTAAAGTGAACCTCCTCCCTCAGCATGCTGGAATTAAAGTTATACACCACCATACCCAGTTGAATATGAATGTTATTTTTGTTGTTGTTGTTGTTGTTGTTGTTTGTTTTTGAGGTAGGATATTACTCTAGCCATGCTGACCTGGAACTCTCTAGCCCAGGCTGGTCTCAAACTTACAGCAGTCCTTCTACCTCTGCCTCCCAAGTGTTAGGATTAAAGGTGTCCTCTACCACACCTGGAAAATATTAGTATCTTTTTATTTATTTGAGGGGTGCAGACAGAATGAGTATAGACACGCCAGAGACTCTTGCCACTACAAACAAACTTGAGAAGCATACACCCCTTAGTACATGTGCTTTATGTGGGTACTGGGGATTCAGACCCAGTTAGTCAGGCTTTGTAAACAAGCACCTTTAACCATTGAGCTATCTTTCCAGCCTGAATATTAGGGGTTTTTATTTGTTTTTGGTTTTTCGAGGTAGGGTCTCACTCTATCTCAGGCTGACCTGAAATTCACTAGTCTCAGGCTGACCTTTGACTCACAGCAATCCTCTTACCTCTGTCTCCCAAGTGCTGGGATTATAGTTGTGTGCCACCACACCTGGCCCAAGAATCTTAGTATTTTTTTCATTTATTCATTTTCAAGCAGAGAGATGAGAGAGAGAGAGAGAGAGAGAGAGAGAGAGAGAGAGAGAGAAAGAGAGAGAGAGAGCGCACCAGGGCCACCACCTTATGGGTCTGGCTTATATGTGGGTCCTGGGGAATTGAACCCAGGGCCTTAGGCACTGGAGGCAAGTGCCTTAACCGCTGAGCCAACTCTACAGCCCAGTATTTTTAATATGGAACGCTTCACGAATTTGCGTGTCATCCTTGCGTAGGGGCCATGCTAATCTTCTCTGTATAGTTCCAATTTTAGTATATGTGCTGCCGAAGAGCACAAATCTTAGTATTTTTAAGAAATAAGTAATGCCGGGCGTGATGGCGCACGCCTTTAATCCCAGCACTTGGGAGGCAGAAGTAGGAGGATTGCCATGAGTTCAAGGCCACCCTGAGACTACAGAGTGAATTCCAGGTCAGCCTAGGCTAGAGCGAGACCCTACCTTGAAAAACCAAAAACAAAACAAAAAAAAAGTACTGGCTAGAGAGATGATTAAAGGTTAAAGGCACTTTCTTGCAAAGCCTGATGGCACAGGTTCAATTCCCCAGTATCCACGAAAAGCATACACACAAAATATGTGCATGTATCTGATGTTTATTTGCAGTGGCTAGAGAACCTGCCAAGTCCATACTCTACCTCTCTCTCAAATAAATAAAAATATTCTTTAAAGAACATTTTAAGGGGGCTGGAGAGATTGCTCAGTGGTTAAGGCATTTGCCTGCAAAGCAGAAGGACCCAAGTTCATTTCCCCAGGACTCACTTTAAGCCAGATGCACAAGGTGGCACATACATCTAGAGTTCATTTGCAGTGGCTGGAGGCCCTCTGGCGTGCCCATTCTCTATATGCCTCTTTCTTTCTCTCAAATAAACAAATAAATGATTTTAAAAGAATTTAAAAACTATTTTAAGGGCTGGGGAATATATAGCTCAGTGGTAGACCACTTGCCTAGCATGCACAAGGCCCTGGGTTCAATCCTCAGAACTGCAAAAAAAGAAAATTAAAGGAAATAACTCAAATATTGAGTATTATTGATTACTAATGATTTACATATGTATATATGCCCAATGGTAGTTGTCTTAAATTTTTTAAAAATATTTTGTTTGCAAGCAGAGAGACAGACAGACAGACATGCCAGGGCTGCTGCAAACTAACTCTAGATGCAATATGCCCCTTTGTACATCTGGCTTTATGTGGGTACTGGGGAATCAAACCTGGGTCATTAGGCTTTTTGTTTTTAACTGTTAAGCCATCTCTCTAACCCTTAAAATGTTTTTATGAAGATTATATAGATATGTTTTTAAATCTCTTGTGTATATGTCTAGGAATGGGATTAGTATAAAATTTTTAATTGAAAAGCTTTAAGAAAGGCTAAGCATAGTGGCAAATGCCTGCAATCCCAGCAGTCTGGAGGCTAATTTAGGAGGATCCCCAGTTCTAAGCCAGGATAGGCTACCAAACAAGACTCATTCTCATAAAATACACACACCAAAGGAGGAGAAGCAAGATATTTGTTGTAAGAACTAAAGGTTCTTGTTTGTGTGTGTACATGCACACACCAGGGTCTCTTGTTGCTGCAAACAAATGCCCTTCTGGCTTTTACATGGGTGGTTGGGGAATTGGACCGAACACCAGCAGGCTTTCAAGCCAGTGGCCTTTAACCACTGAGCCATCTCCCCCAGGCCCTTCTTTCTCTTCTTTATTGTTTTTAGTTAGGTTTTTGAAAAATACTTTCATTTATTTACTTGAGAGGGAGAGAGTGAGTATGGGCACACCAGGGCCTCCTACCACTGAAAACACTCCAGACACATGAGACACTTTTTGCATCTGGCTTTACATGGTCACTAGGGAATTGAATTGAACCCAGGCCAGCAAGTACCTTTAACTGCTGAGCCATCTCCCTAGCCCTTCAGTGTGTTTTGACCTTTTTTTAAAAAAATATTTATTCATTTTCAAGCAGAGATACAGAGAGAGAGAGAGAGAGAGAGAGAGAGAGAGAGAGAGAGAGAGAGAGAGCGCACCAGGGCCACTACCTTGTGGGTCTGGGGGAATTGAACTCTGGGCCTTATGCACTGAAGGCAAGTGCCTTAACTGCTAAGCCATCTCTCCAGCCTTTTTTTTTTTTTTTTTAGGTAGGGTCATACTCTAGCCCAGGCTGATCTGGCACTCACTCTGTAGCCCCAAATTGGCCTCTGAACTCACAGTAATCCCTCCTACCTTATTTATTCTTTCCAGTGCTGGGATTATAGGTGTGAGCCACTATGCCCAGCCTGTTTGGACTTTTTGAGACAGTATAACTATAACCCACTTCATTCTGGAACTCATTATATAGACCAGGCTAACATTAAACTCATGGTAATCTTTCTACCTCTCCCTCTGCCTCCTCAGTGCTGAGGTACAGGCATGCATGAGTGACCATATCCAGTTTCCTTTATATATTTTAAGTTAGAAATTCTTTGTAATTTGACTCACAGAGCACTGTGTTCTTTGAGGTATATGGCAGATCAGAGAAACTAATAGAAAGAAGGCAAAGCCTACAATCAGAAAGTACCACAAAATACACATAATAAAGAGCGCTTATGAGATTGGGGATGTGGTTCAGTGGATAAAGGGCTTGCTGTACAACTCTGAGTACTTGAGTTTCAATCTCTGGATCCCCATATAAAAGCTAGAAGCTGTGGTGGGCTTTAGTAGCCCTAGTGTGTCTATGGTAAGGCAGAGGTAGGATAATCTTCCGGAAGCTTGTGAACAAAGCAAGAAAATAAGATTCTGAGCCAGGCATGGTGGTGCACGCCTTTAGTCCCAGCACTCAGGAGGCAAGAGGTAGGAGGATCGCAGTGAATTGGAGGCGAGCCTGAGATTGCATAGCGAATTCCAGTCCGCCTGGGCTAGAGTGAGATACTACCTCAAAAAAGCCAATGTATATAGTAAAATAAGGTGCTTAGAATGGGTAACAAAGAATCCCCTAAATCTCCAGGTTTGCTCTGTCCAAGGCATTATTTCCATTCACTTTATAGACTAGATGGCAATGGGAAACAGAAAAGACACTTTCCAAAGGAATTCAAAGTAAGGGAAAGTTAAACACCTCTTTTAATATACCAATTCAGCTGTGCTCAGAGCATGAGCCTTCAGAGTGAGAATATTTTCCTTTCCTCACTCATTCCCTTTATAACTCAAACTGACCTGAGAGAAGGATCTAGAGCCTCTTGAAAGGTTTGTGTTTCATGGCATTCAGCTCTGCAACAGGCTTCAAGGGCTACCTTTATTTATTACCTTAAAGTCATGGTAAAGGAAATGGCTAAAGGGAGAGAGGTCAGTAAAAAGCATTGAATGGTATTCCTCAGAGGTCTCTAATCATTTTTTTTTTCCTTTCAGTGAATGAGATCATTGGAAGAGACATGTCCCAGATTTCTGTTTCCCAAGGCCCAGGGTTGAGCAGAGAAGCCTCACTTCTAGGTTCCAAGTCCCCGGATTTAGGAAGATCTGATGGGCTGTAACATTACCTACCACCAGCTACTCAGCCTGTTTCTCTCTTGGACCTTCAGGACCTGTTCCAGGAGTTGGATTCACCATTTGTGGGAAAAGCAGGATTCCTCCATCTCAGGCCTTGGGAGGATTTTATAAAAGAACAGGAACAGCATAGGCTGTTTGAGCTGTGGGAAAATGAGCTTTGCATTTTTATATATATATATATATATTTAAATAGAATACTTTTATATGATGGGTGCTTTGCGTGTGAATGCAGCAGGCTCTCTATTTCAGAGGTACTGCTTTTGCAGGTGACCTGGTTGCATAGCTAGAATTAGTAATAATTTGTACTTCTTTCTGGTCATTTGAAGGGCCCTTTAGTTTTGATATTTTCAAAATAGAACTTTTGATAAAACCTTCCAGAGGCAAACAAACTATATACATATTCTAAACCCACACTCATGCCTCAGAAACTCAGCATGTGTCCTGAAGCCTTTCATAGATTCATAGGAGTAAAGCCAAATGTAGTTCATACTCTTTATAAAAAGTAAACTGTTGTAGATAAAATAGACCATTCCATCATTGAAGTGTTGGAATATGAATACATTCCAGAGCATAGTTTTGTAACCTTCTAGATAGTCATCCTGCAGCCTCTCCATATTATCTCCATGTTGAAACTGCTTTCTTCCCTTAGGTAAAATGGTTACTTGTAAGGTGACTTTGAAAGGTGGGGTTTTAGCTTGGGTAGCTATCATTTTCTGCCTGACTAAAATCTAGTGGGCTGTGGCGTACTCTTCCTATTTATGTTCTCCAGCTACCTTTTCCAAGTGGGAGCTTCTGCTTTTGGTTTTTCTGTAACTTTTGAAGCCACTATATCCTAATAGTTCAGGCTTTGAAATTCTCACTCTTCTCTAGAGGCCAGCTCAGCAGTTTCAGGAACTAAGTATGAATGGGCTATATAGTAAGAGGCCGAGAAAATGTAGGATTCCAGATGGGAATGCTTCTCTCCCATTCTGTTTACAGCCTGAAATGATTCTGTCCCACCCATCCTGTCTGTATTATCTAAAAATCAGCCTTTTTGCTAAAAAGGCTTTAAGATACATCCAAAAAATGAGGTGGTGTCATGGACCCGACCTTTACACCAAAGACACCCTGGTGCTGCTGCTGGTGAGATTGGTGTCCATCGCAGGTGCCAGCAGAAATTCTAGCCTGCTGTCTACCAAAGGAAGTGCTCAAGTTGGGTACTTTTACCAAACCCTGCCCTTACCCTTCTCTCCAGTGAGATATGCTACCAATTTATGGGCTTATTTCAAAGTCCCTAAAGCTAGCTTATGTTTTCAAATTAAATAATTACTTTTCATTTATTCAGGAAGCAAATTTTTTGAGTGCCTACACATGAGACTACTGCAATTGGCTGAATTCATAGTGCTTTCATTTTCTGGGACTGAGCCTATTGATTCTAGGGCTCAACAAGGGCTGATGGCTGCCCACCACCTCTAGTCAGGGTAGGAGCTAGTAGTCCTCAGATTTCTCCCCTAAGACTAGTTAAGAGAAATGTCTATCCTTCAGCAAATTGCTCTGTCCAGTCTTGGAGTTGGAGATTTTCAAATTTTCCTTGAAAGTGAATTTTTTTTTTCTCTTTTTTAAAGTGAATTTTGTATCAGTGTGGTAATGAGATTTGCTTTAGGGTCTATGGTTGGAAGCCCACAACTTCCTATGAAGGGATTAGGGGGCTGGCCTCTCAGGTAAGCTTTCAGAGACATGGCCAGATTTGCTTCCCCCCTCTCATCCCTAGGGTAGCTGCCTCATGTGGGGGTTGCTTTGCTGCCTCCAAGAATTAAAAAAAAAAAAAAGCCTCTATGATCCAGAGTTGCTATGCACCAAATGTTGATGCCTTTTAAATACCTTGATGCCTGTAGTACTAGAAATGCTTTCCTACTTAATACAAGTTAAATTTTAAAATAGAGCTTTGTATACTATGTAAGCAGTTTTATATTAGCTTTGTAAAAGCTTTTGTGTAAGTCAATATTTTTGGCTTTGTAGATAAAGACTTAAATTTTTGCTCAATGATGGTAAAGCACACATTCATTGGACTATGCAAATTGATTCCTAGTCGCAGCACTGAGCAACTGGGCATTTGCTAGCACATACCCTTTCCACTCAAACCTGTGCTAGATTTTGAGTTGAAGAATGAAATGAGTAGCTTTCTGCTTATTAAGAGATGCAAAGAAACATGGCTGAAAACAACTTTGAAAAGGAGTGAGATCTTTAGGTTCTCGGTGTTGCAGCTGCTCTGGATACAACCCTAGACCAGCCAGTATCACCAGACTGCTGGGCCTGGCTGTGAAATCCTATTTGATATGCAGAGCAGTTGGTCATCTTAAAGGCTCAGATGGGCTCAAGTTGAAACCTTGCATTTTATAGAATGGATGTTTAGGTAAACTGGTTCTTGGTTATGTTTACAGCACTTGAAATAGTGTTTTCTTGTACATTTGTATTTTAAACCCTTTTATAGGAGTGCAGTCCTCCTTACACAAATGCAAAGGGAAGAGCCAGCAGTTTAGGCTCCTCAGTTACAGTGCTGAAATAAATGGTGACAGATTGACAGTCTCTTTGAAATCTGTTTTTCTCCGGCTGGGGTTCATGTGGAGCCCTTTACTTTGGGCCAAAGCTAAGGGCACTGCAGCTTTTAGTAAGTCCATTTGATCAGGACCTTTTGTTCACTTTATGGAGAAGAGAGTTCCAAATTTCTTGAGACTTTAGTCCTACACCTTTTAGTGAGTGCTGAAGACATGCCATGGTGTTTGCTGCACTCTGGACCACTGGCTTTCCCAAGGTATTGCAATGAAAGTTAACCCCTTTCAAATTCAAGCCTGAGTTTTTGCATGAGGGCCATCTGCCCTCTAGTGTTCTCTGGTGATATTGCAGCAGCACAATAGTTTGTGAGGGTAGGGGGCTGGTTTTTTTTTTTTTTTTTTTTTTTTTTTTGAGACAAAGTCTCACTATGTAGCCCTAAGATGGCCTAGAATTTGCTATGTAGACCAGATTGGGCTCAAACTTGTGGCAGTTCTTCTGCCTCTGCTGTGTGCTGGGATTACAAGCATGTACCTTTCATGCCCAGCTAGCATGTGATTTTGTCCTCTGAAGATCTTTGTGCCTGGTTGAGAAGCTTTAGCATTCTTAGGTGCCCCTCACCCCTGGCACATGGTTTCTGAAGTCCAAGTATCCTGAGGGTGGGAGCTGACTCTGCTTTCCTGCAGGAGTAGAGCACTGGGATCTCATTCATGCTCCGATGAACTCTTGATTCTCCCAGGAGTCATGTACTGAGAGAGTACTAGGACTTAGATTTTTAAAAGAAACACAAGCCTGCTGTGCACCCTTCTCCAGTATCTGAGGGCCAGGACAGACCAAAGGCACTCCAGGTACCACTTAAACTCCAGTCATGCATCGGGAGCAGAGCAGCCCCATTCCTCTCTCATCGTGCATGTGGGGTAGCCATCCTCTTTGAGGTGACCAAGCAGTGTTATAAGTGGGGGTAGAGCTGGCTTCATCTTCTGTAGGTGCCTTGAGAGCTTTGACAAGCCAGTAGGAGGGCACTCTGGACAAGAGAGGCATGTTAGCTGAGGACATCTGCTCAGTCTTACTTCCTCCTGACTTCCTCACTTACAAACACACCCATTCCTTGGGGGCTTGTAACACAGGGCGAGGTGGGTCACCAACAGGCACCAGACTGGTATAGTCATCAGGAGCCAGCTGCAGAAAAGACACAGATTTAGGGGAGGGATCTCCATGTTCAGCCAGGCCTTCAAGCCCTCTATCCACATAACCTACCTGGTATGCTTGGAAGACATTGAGCAGATCTTTCATACCAGTTGTGTATGGGATACCCTGCATGCGGACCAGAGCTCCTGGCTGGGACAACATTGAGGTGGGAGTAGAGGCCAAGGCAGCAGGAGGTGTGGTGAGGTAGCCCACAGTAGTAGGAGAGACTGGAGGGCTAGGGAAAGCGAGATAGTTTAGTAGTATCTCCCAACTTGGCCTAGACCAAGACCTGTCCCCTCTATGCCTCTGCCTTGTGTTTATGCACCACTGTGACATATCCAAATTATCTGGTAGATGGCATCTACCAGCCTACACTCGTTTATGATTCCCATGTTATCTCAGCATGAAGACTTAACTAGTCTAACAGATGCTGGGTTGTCTGGCACAAATGATGACAGGTCTGTGGGGATTCTAATAGCAGAGTACCTGGGATAGTAGGCCGTGTAGTTCATGTAGAGTTGAGTGGCTGGCCCTGGGTAGTAGGCTAGAGGGGTGGGGGCAGCAGGCACTCTAGCAGCTGGAAGCAGTGCTGAAGAGGGATACAGTGCTGTCGTCTCGGTGGGAATGAGGGCTGGGGTGGTCTGAAAGGTGGCATAGGTGGGTGGCGAGAGGCCTAGGGACAAATAAAGAGCGCATCTGCAGAGAGCCCACAACTGCCCTTGATGGGGCTGCTAGGATAGAACCCCCACTTTGGGAACATCCTGGCCCCCACAGGCCACCTCTGGAGCACTCACAGGGAAGTTTGCAGGGTGGAGGGGACATGCCACTGCGACTCAGGGTACCCCCCATCAGCACACGGCTCATCTCCTCTGTGGAGCAAGGGACCACTTCCACGTAGCGTTCCTTCATCACCTTCTTGTGGCAACGCTGAGCAGCAGCTAGTGCGCGCTCTGCTGATGTCATCTGGATAAAGGCATCTCCAGATGGCCGGCCCTATGCAGCCATCTTGTAAGCAGGTAGCCACGTGTACAAGTGCTCACTCTAGTCCACCCCTTTCGACCCTGTGTGTGCTCCCCTCCCAGAAGCACCCTCACCTGCTGGTTGAGAACCATGTGCACACCATGGGGCCGAATGTCAACTGCTGCCTCACCCAGAAAGCTAAGGATGTCTTCAATGGTGGCTGTGTAGGGCAAGCCTCGAAGACGTATACAGTCCCTCCCCGTCCCACTTGCCAGAGGGAAGGGGATGGGCAGCAGTGGAGCAGTCAGTGTGGGCAGGAGAGGGCTGGATGCATAGCGGTTTAGTACCTGTTAAGAAAGGCAACAGGCTTAATCATGCCAAGTAAGGTGGAAACATGGGGCCCATGGTACACAGGAAGCTACACATGAGGGAGCGGGGAGCCTTGGGCACTCACCTGCTGTACCTCAGCTGCAGTGCTCCTGAAGAGTTCAATGTATCGCTTACCCAGCATGCCTTTGTGCCTGCGCAGAGCAGCCTGTGCCAGTTCCTCACAAGCAAAGAGAGCAAAGGCATCCCCAGTTGGCCTGCCATCAGGGTGGCGCACAAAGAGCAGTCCATCAGCACCCCCAGTCACTGGGCACTCTGGTCCCAGGAAGCCTAGGACATCTGTTGGTCCCGCTGAGAAGGGCAGTCCCCGTAGCCTCAGAATCACTTGATCTTCCCGTGACAGAAAGCGGGCCACCTCTAGTGATGTCCCTAGGTTGCAGGAATGAGCATTAGCATGGGAGTTACTTGCAGACTTAATTCATAGACTTCCAAACACCCACCCACCTGGGAGCCAAGTTGCCATGCGTGATGGGGAATGCATACAGGTCAAAAAGCAAGATGAGGACTGCTGTGAGCACACTCACCTCCTGCAATCTTTACGAATTCTTCGCCCGTAGCTTTATATACCTGCGTGGAAAGGGGACAAGCCATGGGTATCCAGCCTCGCGGAGCTGTGCCCAGCTTCACTCCTGGCCCAAGGCCCCACCTCAATATAGCGGACGCCCAGGTGGTGCTTGTGTCTCTGCAGCGCTAGGTCCCGCTGCTCGCTGTCCACAAAACGGATGAGGGCCTCGCCGTTTCTGCGGCCCTGGGCGTTGAGGCAGAGTGCTACACCGCCCCTGTGAGAGCCAGTGCAGTTAGTGCCTCCTGGGTAAGCTTTCCCTCAACCCTCCCCCCTGCCACACCCACCTGGCAATGTTGAGTCCTTGGAAGAATCGAGCCACATCCTGGTCTGAGGATTGCCAGGGCAGACCACGAGCCCGCACCACGGTCTCACTGTCCACGACATCAGCCTTGCTGCTGTTGGAACAGGGCACAGGGTCAGAGCTGTCCAAATGCTGTCACTCCCACCCCTGCTCTCACACTCACCAAGGCCCAGTCTCATATTTCTGCTTTACCACCTCGGGCTTCGAAAATAACTGACCTGAGAGGAGATGGCATGGGTCAGCAGGGTCTAGTGGAGGGGGTGGTCTCCCCACCAAACTCTGCCAAAATAGGACAGGTGGGAGGATTGAGGAGATGACACTTTGTTCTCTTAGATAAGGTCACAAGTGAGCAGAAAGTAATGGGTATTACCCAACCCTAAGAGCAAGTGACAGGCAGTGCAGAAATCTTACCAGTGGGCCCTTCAAGCAAGTGGAGGATAACAGCTACCATTGTCTTCACTTCCCAAACTCCAAAGTCATCCTCTGTAGCATCTGTCTCTAGTCCCAAGTCTGGGGGCAGAGAAGCGACAATGAAGATAATTCCAGCCTAAGAGTCCTGGGGCACCCAGCATGAACACTATTTGGGAGGGAAGACCAGTTCATACATACATGTACTTAAAGATCCACAGCCCAAACACACACATGTTCACATTCCAAGTACACCCCAGCATAGACACAGACATAGTTACTCTCAAGGACACAGACCTGTCTATGTTCACATAACCAATAGCAAAGCACACATCAATCAGACTAGCCAGCCCTCTACCTTAACCCTGCAGGATCAATCACAGATACCCTGTGCCATGGTGGCCACTGTGAGGTCCCTGGCAGAGCAGGCATTTGGGTGCTGCATGTGGAACTCTCTTCGGAGGTCATAGAAGGTGAAGAAGGTGTCGGGGAGTACCAGGTTCTGGGGGCACATGGAAGTGGAGATGAATGGGGGAACTGAGGTGTCCTGCCCATCCCCCAGCAGCAGAGGCCTTGGGAACCTGACCACCCACTGTACCCTCTAATGGTATACCTTCCTGGAGGCCTCGGGGTGCAGGACTTGTCGTAACAGCTGCTGCCCATCAGTGCAGAGCACATAGGGGCCTCCACCCAGCAGAACCACATCCCCGCTCACCAGCTGTGAGAACTGCAGACAGGGAGTGGAGATTCAGACATAGATTCACAGCTAGGCAGGCAGGAACTTGGAGTAGGAGGAGGGAGGACTCAGGCTGCAAAGCTGGTTAAGCCAGATGTTCAGCCCTATCCTGTTTGGGAGGCCGGAGGCCTCTCCTACTGGGACTTGCTCTGTGTCCCAACCTCCTAAGCTCCCACCCCTGTCCCAGCCCACTGTCACCTTCAAGCCCAGTGAGAGCAGTCACAAATAACCCAAAGCCCCCACCACACACAATTCAGAAGTCTGGAGTGGAGCCAGAGCAAACACCTGGTGGAGTGGGACAAGCAGGTGGGAAGGGGCAGGGCAAAGCAGGTTAAACCTGTCCCTGACCAGGTACCGCCCTCAGACAGGTGGGGGAGGCCGAAGCCTGCCTGAGGGCCAGAAGGCTCAGGGTCAACGGCAGCCCCGCCCCCAGGTCTGACCAACCCAGGGACAGAGAAACTCCAAGGACAGGTTCACACTTGGACACCAGGGGCAATATGAGCTTTGACCCACAACCTATCGACCACTGGCACAGAGCTGTTTGCTCATAGAGGGGTGGCACTCTGCAGTCTGCCCTGCGTCCCCACCATTCCCTGCTGGAGAAAGCACTTAATCACAGATTCATAAACTGAACCCCCACCCATTTCCCTGACCCTGTCAATTCTGTGATTTCTTTCAACCTAAAGCTGACAGAACAAGACACCCCAGATCTTCTACAACAACTTCTCCAGGTGCGGAGCCAGGCTAGGCTAGGCGGGGAACCTTTATGGACAGATTCAGCATGTGCTTCCTTATTAAGACCCAGGAGTTGGAAGAGTACAGAGTACGTGCTTGTAAAGCACTTACACTCATTATACTCGGATCAGTCGTAGAGTGCAGCAGTGAAGACAAGGAAAATAGCGATGGAACTGCCTCCCTCTTGGGCCAGGGTGTTAAAGTAGGCAGGTAGCCCCCAAGTGGGGTACGGACAGAGCCTACGCCTGGTTAGCCGGCCAGGACAGGCCTAGACGAGCAGTTTACACCTGGCGGCGTCTGCCCCTAAGGCAGACACCGCCTAACGCCCCCGCTACAGCCGCTCCCAGGCGGGCGGGCCCAAGACGCCGGCGGCAGGGGCCGGTGACCTAGCCCAGCCTGAGCCCCTCGGACCCTAGGTCCCCGCAGATTTCCAGAAGCATCTCAGCTTCGCTCCTCCGCTGGCCGGAAACTCGAGGATGGATCTGGCAGCCGCCATCTCCACCCACTCAGCAGGAGTGGATGTCTGGGAAGGTTGGAAAGTAAGGTGCCGCCGGGGGACGCAAACACACGCACACGCGGGAGGCGCTCGAAAGTTCCCAACAGAGCCTCATCCGACTGTCCGAGCGCGCTGGCCTGCGCGCGGCCACCCACGCGGGCCCCGCGCTCACCTGCTGCAGCACCTTGTCCAGCGACTCCGCCCGCGCCAGGCTGTCTGCGCTCAGGCCGCTCGCCTCCCGGCACTGCGGGCTCAGCGCGGCGGCTTCGGCGCGCACCAGCGACTTGTGCAACGTCCCCACCTGCGGGCGGCGGGGCACGACCGGTCAGCCGCCGTGCCCACGGGCTCCGGGGCTTCCCGAGGACCCCCGCCGCCTCTTTTCTAGCCTACCTGTCGGCTCCGCGGCTCCACCACTTGCCAAACTAGGAGAATTAAATCGGTCTCGTCGGAGCCCAGGTCCGGCCCCAGCGCACCAGCTGTGGCTCCGAACAAGACCACCAGCGATGGGGGTCCCGGGCAAGGGTCTGCGACGGAGTCTTCGGCCGGGTCTTGGCCCGGGGGTGGCGGCGGCGGCGGCGGAGTCATGGCCGCGGAGAGAGGGGGCGCTCGGCCACACACACGCGGACCGACGAGGCGCACGCACGTACCGACCGACGGCAGACTCCCGGGGGCTGGGGCGGGACGCCGTGTGCTGGGGGCGGCACCTGCGGCCCGGCCGGCGCAGCCGGAGCCGCCGAGACCCGCCCGCGTGCCCCGTGGGGCGGGGCGACGGGGCTGTGGGTCCCCGCCCTCACGGGAGGGTTACCTGCGGCTCGGCGGACCACGTGATCGGGGCGGCCCCTGGCACCTGGGGGGAGGGCCCGAGCCCGGCCCCAGAGGCCGCCACTCACTTTCCGTCCGGGAACGCGCTCAGTTTCTGGACTCTCAATCCCCTGTCTGCTTCTGCCAGACGCCTAGACGAGCCCCATGCTTTCTCCTACTTCCTCTCCAGCCGGGACCATGAGGCCTTGCAAAAGAACGTTCAAAACCCGGGCTTGTTCCAGTCCGTGAGGGTTCCTTGGGACCGACCTGTGGGCGTCGCCAGGAGGCGATCTAAGGGCTGTAAGAGGATCAGGACGTCCGGCTTGGGGCTAATGGAAGTCGCCAAGGGCTAAACGGGGGCAATGAGAGTGACCAGGTATCACCTGGAGGCTTGTGAGAGATGGCCGGAGAGCGGTTGGGCTGCAGAGATCTGGGCTGCTTAGAGCTCTGGGCAGTTCTCTAGAGATCACAGGACTTGTCCACACCCGGGTCCGCGAGGTGACCACAGAACAAGGCGCAGTAACCACAGAAGGGTGCAGGCCTTGACGCTGGGGAAGGAGGAACCTCCTCTCCCCCAAACCTAGATGGGGTTGGCCCCACGTGTGCCAGTCTGTGCGTGTGGGGGGGGGTCCTGCCTGTTTTCTCTCTCTGGTGACAAGCTTATTGCCTGGAGGTGGTGAGCGTACTGGCTAGCGTAGAGGTGCGTGCGAGTGTGCGTGCGCAGGCTGCAGAGCGCCCCAAACCAGCCCCCCAAAGCCCCATTCACCTCCAGGGAGTTTGGTGAGACTCCCGTCAACTGTTTCCTTGCCCCTCACCTCCTTTACTTTCCCAACTTTTCCCGTTTACGCAACTGAAACGTAATCCCCTGGGAGGAAAGGACTCCAAAGCTGTCCAGAGTCCTGTGTTCGGGAAATCGGGGCAGTACGTTAGGACGAGACAGAGCCCAGGGTGCGGGAGCATCCCGGCTCATGCCCAGGGAGGGGGTCACCCAGCCCGCCGTCCACCTGGCCGCCCACCGGGAGCCGCCCGAGGCCCCGCCCACCGATAAGCCTGGAATGTCAAATATTTGTTCATCCGGCGGACAACCTCGAGGTGAAGCGCCTCCCTCTCTCCCTCCCGTTGGCCAGCGCGCCTGCGTCAGCTGGGCTCGCGCCCTCCGATAGGACCGTCCCTTCCACCGGCTCCTACCCCACCCCCGCCCCACCCGCCCTCCTTAAACGTCCGGAGGTGCGTGGTG
The DNA here is from genome assembly GCA_004024765.1 of Zapus hudsonius. Taxonomy (NCBI): domain Eukaryota; kingdom Metazoa; phylum Chordata; class Mammalia; order Rodentia; family Dipodidae; genus Zapus; species Zapus hudsonius. Next base: position 12,020 of record PVHP010002736.1, on the reverse strand, counting down.
CTTCCCCGGCTCCTCTCCGGTCCCCGGCTCCGGTGGCTCAGCGTTCCCGGACCGCTTCGCGCCTGGCTCTGGGTCTCTGCACCCGACCTGGGGAAAGTTTCCATCATGGCACCGTACCCGTCGTCCTGAGCTATTACCCCTGGAAAGGCGCTCCAGTATTCAGGTCCCCTTAGAGTGGTAAAACCAAAACACCTGATTGATGGCAAAGGGCAGCTCCGTCCAACTCCTGGGCATTCACTGGCCCCCATTATAAAATTATTCCAGAACCTCAAGTGGGTTGTTTTGGGGGACAAAGTCATGTGCCCTAGGCTAGCCTCGAACTTGCTATGTAGCTATGGATGACCTTGAACTTCTGGTCCTGTCTCCACCTCCCAAGAGCTGGACTTTTTGAACTAGAAAGAAAGGAAAGGAAGAAAGAAAAAAATGAAAGGAGAAAGTGTGGAGGGCATGTGCTTTGCTGAGCTCTTTATTTTCTCATGGGTCCTCCCAGGCTTTGCACTTTGTCCCCACCATCAAGCCAAAATATAACAGGGTTTATTAATGACTGTCTCACTCGGCATCTAATCCCCCAGGAGAGAGCCCTACACCAATCCCCCCCACACCACTCCCACCCATTAAACGACCTGTCTAGGCCTGGCAATGAATGAAAATTAATCCTCCTGGTGCTTGCGTTGGGCACCCCACAGGACCTTAACATGTGTGGCTTTTCCTCTCATCTCAACCCATTCCTGCGCCTCTGATTTTTACCTCTCAAGGTACCTCCGTAGGTCGCCTAAGCAGTCTGCGATTCTGTACTGAAGAATGTCCCCATCTCCAAGTCAGTCCTCTCTTCTAGGGTTAATGCATAATGAATGGGCGATGGGTATTGGACAGACCTGAGTAGTAAGACCTATCCCAAACCGCACCTCCGGAAGAAGGTGCGCACACAAGGCCCTTAGAGACCTTGGGTTGTAGCTCTAAAGACGGCCTGCTGTCTGGAAGGTAAAGTGTGTCAGCTCTTGCTTGAGGGGGCGGGGCGGGGCAGGACGTGCAATTTATGGATGTAATTTCCTGTGTAAATAAGAGAGGTAAGAAAGCACCCCCTCCCACCCTTCTGAGCAGAAAAGATCAGAGATGGAAAAAGATTAGACGCTGGGAAGCCAATGTGAGGATCCCAGACATTCTCAACCCTCCGAGGCTTCCCCCTCACATCACTGCTACCCTCTTGATCTTCAGGGTCAACCAGAGACAGCTAGCGCTCAGGGCTGCTCAGGCAGGTTTCCCAGCTCTGCTCTGGAAGAAGCAGATATCACCAGAGGGCGCGCAGGCTCTGCAGCCAGATCCCATCCCCGAGGAGAGAACACCCACGGGTAGGCAAAGCCCAGGACTGGTGTGGAGGGGGACAGTCTGGAAGCGGCCTCCAGGCGGTTCCTTAAGAATGGCTTAAGAGAATCTTAAGAATGGCTCTTGGCTCTCTGAACCTAGGCCAAGTTTTCAAGTTTAGTTACATAAACTTTATGTCTTAATGTCTGCTCCACCCTCACCCACCCTGCCCCACCCAGTGCTCTGGACACATTGCTGTAATTCTTTAGATCTCTGGGCTGTTGGAGCACTTACCTACCCTTTGTTGTCCTGGACTAGAGCTAGAACCTACCTCGGGGAAAAAAAAAAATATATATATATATATATATATATATATATATATATATATATATATATATTTGGGGGGGGCTCAAGATAGGGTCTTGCTCTAGCCCAGGCTATGTACTGTAGTCTCAGGCTGACCTATCTTTCAAATAATTCTTTCAAAAGACAACGTTCCTTGATGTCTAGGCCAGATTAGATGCCCTGTTCTGGGGCCTGGCCTCCAAGGTTCTGGGGAGGGTGGCCTCCCATGCGTGAGTCCAGTGGAGGCTGTGGAAACAGTTCAAGGAGATTTGACTGGCATCCAAATGGGCTCAGCTAGGACCACTAAATGGGCCCGATTTTGGTTTATTTGTCCCCAGCTTGGGTTCCTCTTGGTTCAGATAAGGGAGCTTGAAGAAACGCAGAGGGGTGGGTGACAAGAGCTGTGGAGACTGTCGGCTGTATTCTCACCCGATGAAGATACTACATCTAGGCTGGCATCTCACTTTCTTTCTTTTTCTTTTTTTTTTTTTTTTTGGTTTTTCGAGGTAGGGTCTTGCTCTAGCCCAGGCTGACCTGGAATTCACTATGTAGTCTCAGGGTGGCCTTGAACTCACGGTGATCCTCCTACCTCTGCCTCCTGAGTGCTGGGATTAAAGGCGTGTGCCACCACACCCGGCTTGGCATCTCACTTTCTGAGTTTATTCGCAACCTCCAGCCTTGCCCAGAATGTTCCCCTCCACAGGAATGCCCTCATTTTTCCTTGTCTTTCCTAGACATTTCTCTGACCTTGCTGACCTCTCAGTCCTTCATCTCCTCTTCCAAGTGAGACAGGAACCAGGATCCTTTCCTGGAAGTTGGGAGGGTGTAGAGAAGGCACATCACCCATTCATTTCACATATATTAAGCATCTACTGTGCACCAGAAACAGTAGTAGCTAGTAGTTAGTAACAGGACATGATAAGAACCAGGCAGATGAGGAACTTTCTCTTGCAATGATTATAGTCTAATAGGAGCCAGGTAAGGATGCTTCAAATGTCATGGTCATTTCTGGTATGTGGCCTAAATGCAGAGCTCAGAATCCCCCAAACCAGGGAATGCAGGGTGGTGTCACTGGAGGAAGTTCACAAGCTCTGAGAGAATGAGTTATCTTGTTCTAGGCAGCAAGGACATCAGGGAGGCTGGAGATGAGTGAGTTGAGGAACAGCCAGGTTCCCATGCAGTTCTCTCAGCCACTATGAGTGAGAGGCATGCCATGGAAGGGTGGTGAGATAGGGAGTGATGGGCTGGGTGTGGTAGTGCATGCCTTTAATCCCAGCACTCGGGAGACAGAGGTGGGAGGATTGCCAAGGCCACATAGTGATTTCTAGGTCAGCCTGGGCTCCAGAGATCCTACCTCAAAAAACAGAGTGAGCCCGGCGTGGTGGCGCACGCCTTTAATCCCAGCATTCAGGAGGCAGAGGTAGGAGGATTTCTGTGAGTTCGAGGCCATCCTGAGACTACAGAGTGAATTCCAGGTCAGCCTGGGCTAGAGGGAGACCCTACCTCGAAAAAAAAAAAAAAACCAGAGTGATGGAACCTGACTTAATGTTTATGGTGTTATCTTGGCATGTGTAGGACAATCCACAGGAAGAAGGGCATAGATGCCAATGATGAGGCTACTGTGGGGATAAGGGTCATTTGGCTTGGAGTCAAAGGTGAAACTAGTGACGTCCCAGGTTGTGTTTGGAGAAGCAGAGAGGCATCAAGTGTCCAGAATGCCTCCCAGGCCTCAAGACTGGGAGATGGGGAAGATGGCAGGGTCATAAGGAAAATGAAGGACACTGTGAAAAGGATAGTAGACTTGTTATCCCAACCCTGCTGAGGCAGAGGCAATAGAGTCATGAGTTTGAGGCTAGCCTGGGCTATTTAACGATACTATGCCTTTTTTTTTTTTTTTTTTTGAGGCAGGGTTTCACTCTAATCCAGACTGACCTGGAATTTAGTCTGTAGTCTCAGGCTGGTCTCAAATGCACAGTGATCCTCCTACCCCTGCCTCCCTAGGGCTATGATTAAAGGCATGTGCCACCACAGCCTGCACTATGTCTTTCTAAAAAAATATTATGAAGCCAGGCGTGGTGGCGTATGCCTTTAATCCCAGCACTTGGGAGGCAGAGGTAGGAGGATCACTATGAGTTCAAGGCCACCCTGAGACTACATAATGAATTCCAGGTCAGCCTGAGCTAGAGTGAGACCCTACCTCGAAAAACCAAATATATATATATATATATATATATATATATATATATATATATATATATATATATATACATATACATATATATATATATATAATGAGCTGGGGAGATGCTCAGCGGTTAAGGCACTTGCCTGCAAAACCTAACAATGAGCATGAGTCTGCAGTTTTCTTGCAGTGGCAAGAGGCCCCATTCTATTGCTGGATGTGATGCCACACGCCTTTAATCCCAGCACTTGGGAGGCAGAGATAGGAGGATTGCTGTGAGTGGGAGGCCAGCCTGAGACTACAGTACATAGCCTGGGCTAGAGCAAGACCCTACCTTGAGCCCCCCCAAATATATATATATATATATATATATATATATATTTTTGTTTTTGTTTTTTTTGAGGTAGGTTCTCGCTCTAGTCCAGGCTGACCTGGAATTCACTCTGTAGTCTCAGGGTGGCCTTGAACTCATGGAGATCCTTCTACCTCTGCCTCCCGAGTGCTGGGATTAAAGGCGTGCACCACCACGCCCGGCTCCCCCAAATATTTTTCAATGTTTCAATTTATTTGCAAGTAGAGAGAGATAGAAGAGAGACAGAGAGAATGGGCGCATCAGGGCCTCCAGCCACTTCAAATGAATTCCAGATACATGTGTCACTGTGCATCAGGCTTTATATGGGTACTGGGGAATTGAACCTGGGTCGTTTAGCAATCACCTTAACTTCTGAGCTATCTCTCCAGCCTTTCTTTTTTTTTCTTTTTTTTTTTTTTTTTGGTTTTTCGAGGTAGGGTCTCACTGTAGTCCAGGCTGACCTGGAATTCACTATGTAGTCTCAGGGTGGCCTTGAACTCACGGCAATCCTCCTACCTCTGTCTTCTGAGTGCTGGGCTTAAAAGCACAGGCCACCATGCCTGGCTGATACTATGTCTTAAAAGGGTGACAGAGATGCCTTCTGACCTTTGTCCACAGTACCAGCAAGGGTTATTGCTAACCAGGCATTGTCACCCCTCTTGCAGTAGTTGTAGTTCCTAACACCTGAAGGGCTAATGAGGATAGGGCACCAAGAAAACCCAACTGACAAGAAAACAGCTCTCCCAGGGACCCATGGTCACTTGAGGCTGCTGGTTTGGCAAGATGCTCAGATTGGCCAAAGTCCAGAGCTTTCCAGGCCCTCCTGTTCCCTCTTCTCCTCCCTTGGCTCTGGACTTCTGCCTGTGCCTGGCCCTGGCAGAATGGCCTCTATGATTTTTTCAGACTAAGCCTTTGCCAGATCAGTCTGCAGCTGCTGGTGCGCCCTCTGCTGGTGCCAATGATTCAGGTGGCAGGGCTAAAGGTGGGGGTAGTGGGCCTCAAAAAGAGCTCTTCTGCTATAAGAGCTCAGAATGGGTAGGCAAAGATAGTGATCAGCTTTATCAAGAGGTCAGCTGCTTATCAAGAAAAGGGAAAGATATCTTGCGATCAGGTGGGGATGAGCAGGGTGTAACTGGTCTTTTGGGAGAGGTATGTGGAAGATCAAGATCTTCATTCCTCAAGCACAAACGGTCCCTCTACTGCACAATAATGCAGTGTTTTGCATATTACTAGAGTTGGGTCTTTGCCTATGCTATTGTCCCCAGTTCCTAGTACAAGTCTTAAGTCTTCTCTGTGTCCCCGTGTTTGCCTGGAGTGGAGTGCAAACACCAGCTTGTGATGACCCCTCCCACTCTGCAGGGAGAATTTATAAATACAGATTAGACCTGCTTCCAAGCCTTGCTACTAAACTATCTTGTCAGTTAAGATGCTCATGCCCCTAAACTGAGTGGACAGATCCCTCACTTGAAAACCCAACAGGGTAACCTAGCCTGGCTGGCTTCTTTGTCCCTCTTGCATTTCTATCCCCAAGGCAGAAAGTAAAGGGTTCCAGGGCAGAGTGGCTAAACCCACATACCCTTGGGGCAAGTTGAGAAAAACCAGAGTGAGCATTATTGCACAAAACTCTGGTCAGCTGCCTGTCTCCTAAAGCACACTAGGTGCCTGAGGTTCACTTCCCCTCATGTTGATTTTTTTAAATTATTATTTTATTTTATGTATTTATTTTAGTAAGGCAAAGGAGATTTATTGAGAAACAGGCGGAAAAGCCCCAAAGTGTCAGGGTAAGCATGCTAATGATTTTGGCTTGTCTTCAAAAAAGGGAAAGATGGGGGCGGGGCAGGGGGGAACCTAGGAGGAAAAGTTTTACTCTGTGAGTTAGAACTCATGGAGGGGGGGGGCTGGAGAGATGGCTCAGCGGTTAAGGCACTTGCCTCCAGTGCCTAAGGCCCCGGGTTCAATTCGCCAGACCCACAAGGTGGTGGCCCTGGTGTTCTCTCTCTCTTGAAAATGAATAAATAAAATATTTTTTTAAAAAAGAACTCATGGGGGAAGGCTCTACAATGAACGACTGCCCCTTAATTTTTTTTGTTTTATTTGGGGAAAAATACTTCTTACAAAAGAGCAGCTGCGCCGAGCGTGGTGGCACACGCCTTTAACCCCAGCACTGGGGAGGCAGAGGTAGAAGAATCACCGTGAGTTCAAGGTCAGCCCGAGACAAACATGGTGAATTCCAGGTTAGCCTGGGATAGAGTGAGACCCTACCTTGAAAAAGAAGAGAGAGAGAGAGAGAGAGAGAGAGAGAGAGAGAGAGAGAGAGAGAGAGAGAGAGAGAGCAGGTGCACAACACAGACCTCTGCATCAATTACTTGTTCTCTCTTAACGTGAAAAAAAACATCTGGGTTTCAAGGAATCAGAGCATCTCCCAAGTTATTTTTAGGAAACAGAGCAACAGAATGCAAAGGTGATATTTCCCATCAAGGAATTTAACGACGTGACTTTACGTCCGCCCCTCCCCTAGTGGGAAAGCGTTGCTGATTCCTGCAAGTCCACAGGGCCACCACAATAAACCCCTAGGACGGACGTATCCCTCGGTCGGTCCGCAAAGCGAGCCCCTCCTCTCGATTCGACAGAAGTCGCTCAGTCTCCTGGAGAGGTGGACCCCGCATCCTCCAAGAGTGGGAGGCGCCAGAGGCCGGGAGCGAGGGCTACAGCCGCGTGGACGTGGGTGCCCCGGGCTCGCGGGGCGCCCAGCGGCGGGGCGCCCAGGGCGGGGAGCAGCGCTCCATCGATGCGCTCGGCGCGCAGCGCGGCCTGGCGAGCGGGGCCGGGGGCGGGGCGTCAGCTCAGGTGGGCGGGACGTTCCCGGCGGCGAGTTCCAACTGGCGGCCTGTTGGCGAGAGGCGAGTCCTAATTGGCTAGGTGACAGCGAGCGGTGGGGTTAAGCACGACGCCTGTGCCCCGGCCTAGGCACGAGCCCACCTCCGACCTGTAGGCTCGGCTGCCAGCTATGGACCCGCACCTCCTCGCGGGCCGCGTGACCCTGCTCCGGAGCGGCCTCCCGTTCCTCCTGCTTCTGCTCCTGCTACCCCTGGGCCCGGTGCTCCCGGCTCAACGTCACCCACCGGTGGTGCTGGGTGAGGCGCGCAGCTGCTGGTGGTGGGTGGGTCCTCCGACCGGAGTGAGGGCCGGGCCGACCTCCCGGTCAGCATCTGTTTTATGCACGGAATGGGAGAACGTTTGGGTGTCTTATGCTGCCAGCTGGGTCGGAGAGCCCACCTTCTGTCGTGCTGGGCTTGGGTGTGGTCAGCCTTCCATCATTTGCCCCCTCCAAAACAAATGGGAGTGTTACCGTTCACTTATGCACTCCACCTTTCTACATCAGTTCCAAGCCTTGCCTTACCATGCCTCCATTTTTAGGTGGAAAGACTGAGGCAGATCAGCCCCACTCCCGAGGGCTGGTACAGGTGGGCAAGGTCGTCTCAGAATTGGGTTGGGCCTGTCTAGGAAGCATCACCCCTGACCTTTCTGAGTTTTAGAAGCAGGTTCTTTGGGGGGAAGGTTTGTGCTCTCTCTCTCTCTCTCTCTCTCTCTCTTTCTCTCTCTCTCTCACTCTCCTCTCCCCCCCCCCACAGACACCAAGGTAGGGTCTCACTCTAGCCCAGGCTGACCTGGAGCTCACAGGGATCCTCCTACTCAGCCTCTCCAATGCTGGGATTAAAGGCGTGCACCACCATGCCCTGCTAAGGTTTGCACCAAGCTCGTTTCTTCTCACCCTCAATTTATTATATGGATGGCACTGGCCTGAGGGAGGTGGCCTAAGGAAAACAGAATGACTAAGAGGAAGGAAGACAGAGAAGAGTTGGGTCAGTATTCCTGAACAGGTGTTAGAGAGCATGCCTCTACTCTCCTCTGCCATACCTAGCTGGTCCAGGCCATGTTGGGGCCAGATGACTTCCCCTGAGTGCCTGCTTCTTGGTCTCACATGTGGCAACTGCACTGGATTGTGGTGCTCCTTGTGCTGATGGGCCTGGAAGAAATCTCTGTCTGAGGAACCTTAAATGCCTCCTTCACCCCATGGCTCCTATCTAGTCCTGGTGGCCAACTGAGCAGAGGTATGGTGGGGTGTATGTTACATACTCAGTTTGCTGAAGCATGATTCCCCATGCTCTTTCTGTTTTAATGTTTATTTTTTTGAGAGAGAATATGGGCCAAAGTCTGTCTTTGCAAACGAACTCCAGATGCATACATCACCTTTTGCATCTGGCTTTATATGGGTACTGGGGAATTGAACCCAGGTCCTCAGGCTTTGAAAGCAAGCACCTTTAACTGATGAGCCATCTCTCTAGCTCCCTGTTGAGAATATTTTACTGGAGATTCAATGCAGATTGTAGAAGGGTAGGATTGACAGGCAAGGTGGTCCTAGGAGGCCCCAATAGGCTTCCCAGTCAAAAAGTACCCTGAGCCCAGGTTCACCTTGTGATTTGTGTGGGGTTAACAGTGACCCTTGGAGGTGAGATCTGGTCTGTACTGGGCAAGCTCAGAGAATCACTAAAGCAGCCTGAGTGTGTGAGTGCCAGGGGAGGCTTCCTAGAGTATGCCAGGGCTAAGGTCAAGAGAGGGTTCCAGGCTGGCTGAAAAGGAATGGGGGGAGGTGTGGATTGTGTAGAGCTTGTGACATTGGGTCACATGTGGAAGCCACATGTGGGTTTAAGGAGTTCCAAGAATGAGGGATATGGCTACATATACCCAGAGGGGTCTAAATGGCTGCTCACTGTGATCCTGGATAGGGGTAAGCCATTCCCACCCCTCCTAGCCTCAGTCTTCTTATTTGTTAAATGGGGATAAAGATGTCCCCTCCTAGTTTCACTTGAGTGAGAGGCCTATGGTTCGTAGTTCCAGGCACAGAGGGACTCAGGAAATGGCCACTGCTGCTTTTAGAGGCCACACAATCTGACCAGGGCAAGGGTGTCTGAGCAATGCAGAACTGGTAACTTCCTCTTTCAGCCATTTCCACTTCAGTGGATAGAGACAATGCCCAGTCCACAGACATGTGATCTAGAGGTCATCATGCTGGGAATGCTTGCCCCTGCACCTATGAAGGGAGGTGAAGGCAGGTATCATACCTGTTGGCATGACACCCTGAAAATCCTGAGACAGCACAGAGAGGGGAGGGCATGTGCTGGGCGGGGTTCATAGTCAGTGCTCAGCAAAGTCAAGAGATGTGCCTGGGACAGTGGCACAGTGGATAAAGTACTTGTCATGCAAGTGTGTGTACCTGAGTTTGGATCCCATGACCATGTAAAGCTGTTGCACTAGCGACAAATCCCAGTGTGCTTAGGACTAGAAGGGAGGGAGTCAGACAGGGTGATCACCCAGAAGCTTAAGGTCAGTTAGCCTGGCATTGGTGGAGGACTAACACCTGGTGCTGTCCTTTGACCTCCACATGGGCTCTTCATTATGTATGTATGTGCCTGTACTCACACACATGCACATCATAGGCTGCTTAAAAACAGAAAATACCTAATTCTCCTTTGCATTCTTGGGAGAATGCCTTGTAGGGAAGAAAGGAAGGAAAGAAGGCAGGCAGGCAAGCCAAATGATTGCTGTTCACTCAGCTACCATGGATGTAAATGAGGTTGTTTCTGGGAAGTGTCCAGAATATAATGTGGGGGTGGCCTGAAAGGTCAATGGGATTAAGTAGACTGCAGGGATTTGAATGATGGGGAGAGAAGCAATGTGTGTGGGCGTGGGTGTCACTAGAACCCCAGGGTCTATGTGGACCAAAGAGGTTTGCTCTGGTGTGCCAAGTCATCCTGTTGTCTGGCTACATTTCCCCCCCCCCCCCAGAGTGTGATTGGAATGGTAGACTACCCAGATGCAGCCTGGGCTCTCAGCCGTGCTAGGCCTGCCCAATGATCTGCCATCTAGACCTTACCTGGCCTTTAGCAAGGCCTGGGAATCTTGGTAGGCCAGCAGGTACCAATGTAAGCTTTTGTCATTTGTGCTTCTATTCGTGGCCTCCCTCCCACAAACCTGTCCTAGATGCTAGTAATCCCAGCATTCAGGAGGTGTGGAGGATTGCAATGAGTTTGAAGCCAGCCTGAAGCTACAGGGTGAGGTCCAGGTCAGCCTGAGCTAATTCTGTCTTGAAACAAACCAACCAAAAAAAAAAAAAAGGGAAGAAAATTTATAAGGGTTTCAATCTGAGTAGGAAAATAAGGAAATCCATCTTCTCTGTGGGAAGTAACTTTGCCCTGAACTCCTTTCCACTGATCTGAATAGCTCATAAGAAAGTTCCAGTGAAGATTTAGGGAAGTTCTTTTTTTTAATCTGTAGTTGGGGAGAGTGTTAGGGGCTTCCCCCCAAAACATGTTAGGTTTCTTCCTAGCACTCATACACACAGAATACATGCTGGTCGGTTTCTTTCCCTCTGTGGGCCCCCTCTAGCAGTAGCAACTTTTTTTTTTCTTCCAATTATTTATTTGTAAGGAGAGAGAAAATGGACACACCAGGACTTTTTGCCACTGCAAATGAATTCCAGACATATGTGCCTTTTTGTGTGCCTGGCTTTACATGGTTACTGGGGAATTGAACCTGGGCCTAGGCTTTGCAAGCAAACGCCTTTAACGACTGGGCTGTCTCTCTGTTGAACCCACGAACGCAAAGAAAAGACCACAGACTCCAATGTAGGCCAAATTAAAGCAAGCTATATTTGTGCACACAGGACTGGCCAGTGGCTATCTCGCCCCAATGCAGGGCTCCGGAGAATAGCCACTAACAAAGGAAAAAGTGGGGCTTTTAATCTCTAAAACTTGGAGTATTTCCAATGATGAATGTATTAAACAGGAGTGCAATTAAACAAGATTTATAAACATGAGATAGTGCAGTAAGCTGTAAATTTTATGTGAGTCGAAAAGACCAGATAATTTCTTCAAAGCACAAGCAACTTCTGAGGCATGCTTAGCCCTTATCTGTGTAGCTGCATTTATCCTATCTGTTAGGCTTTTTGACATTTTTCGATTGTTAATTGGGGAGATTCGATTCTTGGGAGGGGTAGAGCACATTCAGAGAAATTCCAGGCCATTTTAAGGTATGGTCAAATCAAGCACAACTTGATTTGTTGCAAAACAATTTCTAATTCCAGGATGGCATCTCTGGTTCTTCATATTTCCCCCTTTCCCTGTGTGTACCCTTCAAATCTTTGAAAGGGACCATTGTCGGTGATATAAAACAGAATTAAGTTGTTGTTCAATGAATCTGGATAAATAGTTAATTACACATGACCAATAGTTAATAGAAGAAGGATATAGATTATAGGACCCAGTAAAGAACTCAGCCATGGGAACCAGTCTTCTAGGCTTGACCAAAAATTATTTATTTGAATCTTGTCAATTTTTTGAGACTGGTTTGTAAGATTTTTTATAATTTTGTCTTATGTACCTGGCTGAAAATTACTTGATTATCTTTGTACCATCTGATAGGACCCACTATAGGACATATATGGACATGAATAAGTACAGTTTAGTATTAATGGAGATCCAGTGATGGCAGGTCCTATCTGAGCAACAGAAGGTATGTATGTTGGGTTTGTAACAGATTTGACAGTACCTAACAAGTCTGAGTACTGATTAACAAGGGAGACCTGGGTTAGTGCAGAAAAACTCCTGTCAGGATTCATAGGTTGTGACAATCCTGATAGGACCTGTTTTTTTTTTTAAAATATTTTATTCATTTTCAAGCAGAGAGAGAGAGAAAGAGAGAGAGAGAGAGAGAGAAAGAGAGAGAGAGAGAACCAGGGCCACCACCTTGTGGGTCTGGCTTATGTGGGTCCTGGGGAAT